>APFE031545318.1:112418-228597 GCA_000404065.3 Pinus taeda | reverse complement strand
ACACTTCCATCTTTATGATTGTGAGTGGTAGGCTTCCTTGTTGCCATAATTTTTCTTTCCATTTTTCTTGCCAACCTGAACACCTTCTCATGGTACCAAAATTTTATGAAACCAACTCACAAAAAGATAGAATAGAAAGATCAACACCTTAGAATTCAGCCTCTTTGAGGGGGAAACCTCCTTTAAATTACACAAATGAAAAATTCTTGGATGATACAAATGACAAAACCTCCTTTCTATTTATAGGAGTCTAAGGGGTCACAATATAGCCAAATTTGACCTAACAATAATAATATAACAGTAAAAAAATAACAATAGTAGGCTTCTATGGGGTACAATAATAACAATATGGGGACACCAGGGGCACAACAATAACAATAAGGGATACAATGACAATATTAATGGGGGGATCACTAGTATTATAGGGACCTAATATTAAACTACTACAAATAAGATATGAGTGTGTTCTTTTTTGGTAATTTTTCGGGCTCGTGAACTGAAAAATCCTCGAGTTACCCTCTTCTAGCTCGTAAAACTCCTACGAAGATGATATGTGCACTTTTTTTGGGACCTTTTCTCACTCTTGAACTGAAAAAAATCCTTGATTTATCTTCTTCAGACTCGTAAAACATCTATGGAGAAGACCTTTATCTTTTTTTCCTTGTTCATTAAACTGAAAAACACATATCGAGTTTCCTTCATCTGACTCATTAAAATTTTATGAAGACATATCAAGTTTTCTTCATTTGAATCGTTAAAATTTGATGAAGATCTATCAATTTCTTCATTTTACTTTTTAAATTTGATGAAGATATATCGAGTTTTCTTCATTTTAACTCATTAAAATTTAATGAAGATATATTGAGTTTTTCTTCATGTGACTCATTAGAATTTCACAAATAATATTGAGTTTACTATGTCCCCTCGTACTCTTAACAAAATGAAGCAAATGTATGTCTATTGAACATAGGTTTATCACTTTATCCGGACTCAATAGAATAACTTACAGAAATAGGATTGTGTCGGGTATACTATTAAACCTTTGTCACACCCGGTTATCAACTATGAGAAAGGGACCCCCTGGAGTTTCTCTTTAAGATCTTTTCAGACTCTCTAAATATGAAAATACCAAACTGAGTTTACTCGTCTGGACTGGTTAAACTTAATCAGATGGGAAAAATAGACAATAGAATGGCTCAATGTCTTTATTCGGAAAGTTTTTGTTTTAGCAGTAGTTGTTATCTTGAACATGGAACTCCCTTAGCAAACCTCTTTTTTGTCACCTCTCATGTAACCTTACCATCCTATGATGTTTAACCTAATATAATTGATGCTTCCTGCAATCCTTGTATCCTAACATCTCTTTGGTGTTCTGAGTCTAAAATTTCCTGTAAACCTTTGTTGTCATGCCTTCTATTGTTTCGAAAGAAGGGATTCAATTTAATCCTCTGCTTCTTGTATAAATCATCAATCATTATACTTCCATCATGCCCCACCATCCAGTTTGGACCCATTTCTCAAAATTTACCTTCAAAACAATCGTTCCTTGTTGTGTTTTCATGTTGACTGATGTAGGACACATTTATTACTAACCGTTCGACAGGTCTCTTCAAATATCGACTTAACAACTATATCTAGGAAACATATCCATAAACAATATGAGTACCCAGAACTTGTAGTCAATCAGTGGAAGGTACATTGGTTTAATTGGGGGTAATGTTTCCTAGATATAGTGTTCAAGTCGAATAACCTGGGTCCGCAGCCCTGTCTTCTAGCCTCCTCTGTTCCCGCCTTTTTTTATTAGGGCTTAGTAATTTTTCCTCTCCTTAGAATTTGTTTCAAGGGGTTGGTCCTGCCTTTCTCCCTGGGTTAATTTTCCCTTTTGTCCTGGCTTCCATTATTTTTCTGTTTGGTTTTGTACTAGTTATTTGCGGTGTTTTAGTTTTTAATAGGTTATTAGTTAATTTCGGGCCATAAAGGTATTATCCTTATTTCCTTTAGGTGATTATTGGGTTTCATTTATACATAAATATTAAAAATTTGGCTCTTAATATTCATGAAATAATTAAATTTGGTTTCATAGTTTCATTCTTATATGTTTATATATTTAACTGTTAGAATAGTAATAACAATTATGATCCTATAACATTCTATTAGTATCTTTACCTATTTCATGGATTATTAAATTGATATAGATTACTAAAAAATATAAATTACTTATAAGATTATATTAGATAGAGGATATAACTTATGTATTTAATTTCAAAATGACCTTGATAAATAAAAATAAATAAAAATAATTCACCTAAATACTAACTTCTAAAAATTAAATTCACCTACCAAATTTTACCTAACTTTTAAAATAATAGTAAAGAATTTTTAATAAAATTTATATAATCAAGAATAATAATAAAGAAAATTTTTATATCAAGAATACGACTTATTTTTAATAGTATTGGAATAATAAATTAATATATAAATATAGATTAATTAATAAATATAAAATTAAAGGAATTAAAAATATTTTATTAATTTATTTTCAATTTGACCTTTGGTTGTAAATGACAAATAATAAATAAAATTATGATTAAATAAGTATAAGATGTACCTATGATATTATATAATGTACCTAATTTATTATATTAATTCACCTAAAATTTTACTAACTTCTAAGAATAATAGTAAAGATTTTTAATAGTATTGGAATAATAAATTAATATATAAATATAGATTAATTAATAAATATAAAATTAAAGGAATTAAAAATATTTTATTAATTTATTTTCAATTTGACCTTTGGTTTTAAATGACAAATAATAAATAAAATTATTATTAAATAAGTATAACATGTACCTATGATATTATTTTATTTTACTATATAATGTACCTAATTTAACTAATTCCTTAGTAAAATAATAATTAAATTTAACAAGAATAATTTTGGTTTGACTCGAGGCATTAGGTCATAATTAGCCGTTGAAAATTAGCCGTTAGAAATTTAGCCGTTGGAGTCTCTGCACACACTATTTAACAAGCTGGGCTGGATTGGTTCTTCAACTTGTCCTGACTATGAACCACACTGGTTGGTTTGAAACGCGTCGACAAAAGATTATTCATGTGATTTCGCCGAAAATTCTCTAAACAATGCTATGGATCACAGAAGTCTAAATTCCTTAATAACTTGATCCTTGTTCATAGTAGGTGAGGAGTCCAGAATGAGAGAACATAAGACAGTATAATCTGGAGGATCAACACAACATGGGGATGGAGGTTGAGGGAATGAATCCACATGACAACTAACAGGCTTGCAAGCCAAATATTCACAGATATCAAGAGCAGGTGGGGTGGGGGGATGTGATAGTTCAACAGAGGTGTGTGCATGTTCTCCCACATCACTCTATAGTGGTGGAGCTATTTGATAAGGTGAAGGTGGATAGTCACTTTTGACAGCAACTGTGCCTTCTTGTGATTGTGTAGCTCCATCACCAAAGTGTGATGAGTAGGGTTTGAATATGTGAAGAAGATACTCAAATCTTCCATCAAGAAATTCCCAACCAATATCATCTTCAGAGAATTAGTATGGAAGATTACAAAAGTGTGTGTAAAATTGTTCAATGTATTCATCGAGTGCTTTTCCTAATTCCAGAATTTCTTTATTGAGTGCTTTATAGTTAAAGTGATTGAAAGCATAGTCTATCTCTGCGACCAGATGAGCAAGAGAATGAATAGATTTTTTAGGAAGCGTGGCACACTAGTGCATTGGGTACCCTCGAAGTGTGTAGACAAACAATGCACAACTCATGTATTCTTCAAAGAATCCATTTATTTCACATGAGCCTACAAATTCAACCACGTGCCTAACCAATGCTACGTGGCCTCCACCATCATATGTTTTATGAGACAAGTTATCCGAGATATTTTCTGAGATGATGAAATTATTTCCATAAGACATACACTCTGCAAGAGAAGCTTGGTAGTTACTCATGATAGATATGTAGAGATTCAAAACAGATGTGAGGACTTAGCTTGTCATATGGCCCTCCTTCTAGCGCCAAAATGTTGATGGTGTTGGACCCGTCAAAATGTAAGGGGATCTCCCCGATAAGAAGTCCCAATTAGACCTCAGATCATTTGGTGTAGGTGATCCAGGAGAGTCTCATTAGATCAGTTGCACAAAGTTCAGTTCATCATCAGTGTTAATTTTATCCAGTGTTGATTCAGTTCTTCATGGTGTTTCAGTTCATGGTTTTTGTCATGGTTATTATGGGCGCCATGTGGTGTTTAATGTCACATTGTGACAAAATTATGTAAATGGGTTTTTTTTTGTTTTCACTAAATGTAAAGGGTTTAGTCCTAAGACTAGGTGTTTATCCTAAGTGGCAAAGGATTAAACAAAAGAATTTAGTACTAAATCCTAAACCTAAGTCTTAAATTCTATATTTAATACTTAAAAACTAAAGCTAATGCACTAAATATGAGTCCTATTGTTCAAAAACCCATTTGGACTTTACTACCAATCAAATACAATGCAAATCACCACACAACCCCTAACCACAGTAGTTAAGTCGTGTCATAACTGTGAGGAGTTGAGGGCTCATGTGCGCAGTTGCATTAACATCAAGGTAAGAGTTGCAGCGGAGTAGTAATAACTGTCATAACCGTCGGAGGTTGTGATTCCATGTGAGAAATCAAAATTGGGCAGACAACTTTCACCGCAACGGAGACATAACCACGCATAGCTGTCACATGTAAGGTGAAGGGCTTGTTGTTAGCTAGAATCGTCGAGGGTAAGCCATGGATAAAACCGTAACCATCGGGGTTTTGGATGCCGTGACATGCAGAGTCAACAAGAAGTTTTGAAATCGCTAGAACAAACCTGCACGGTGTCTGCCTATGGTAAGATGGCAGTAGTCACATGGTTGCAGTTAGCCAGTGCATACTGTTAGTTGACCATTGGGTTAACCCAAGGTCTATTTTGGGTTTATGTTTGTTTTTTGCATAAATGTAATTCTACCACCATGCAACTTAACACTAAGGTGTCAACTAATCATCAGACCGAGTATCTACCCTTCCAAATCAATCCCATTCATGCCTATCTTAGCCATGGGAGCCTTGAATGAGCCTGGAGTGTTATAAACTCATCATTTTTCTCATGTAAAAGCATTAGAGTGATTTTGAAGTCTTGTAAGTAGATGTTGAGCCAGAGAGGTTGTATCTTGGCTATCGAGAGGTAGAATTGGGAATCGACACAGACGTTGGAAATCTAGAAGAGAGAGTTTTCTGTTGAGAGAGACAAGAAGTGCCTGTGTGCATATTTTGTTGGGTATTTTTGTTGTGTAAAATACCTCTTTCAATCAATCCTAATAAAGCATACACCCATCTTGAAAGCGGCCCCAGATACGTATTCCATCAAGGATGAACTGTGCAATCAATGTTTGTTGTCTTCTATCTCTATTTTATTCTGTAAATTCAAGCTTAATTATGTTTCTTAAGTTATTGATTCAGTCTTAAATCAATTGTTTTCATTCAGTCTTCCACATTCATTACTTAAGGTTAACAATCTATTCACTCTTGGAAATTAATCAATTCTACTTTAGTTTTAGTTTATTATCAATTTCAGATCAGTAGGAGTCTTAACAGTGGGTCATACGGTAATACCTTGATTGTGATTTCGAACAGAGGCAAGTGATATGTACCTGTTGGTAGTAAGGATGTGAAAGCTACAGTAAGTCAAGGAAGGTGCATGAGAGGTTCTAACACACTTGGGGTGAGGTGAGTGTGCCCCTTGGAAACCTATAATAGTATATGGCTTTGAAGGGAACACACAAGCGAAGATGCATCACAACAAGGAAGGAAAGTTAGCAACCAATCCAAAGTGATGGTTAAACCAGTAAAACATCTCAGAAAGATGCATACATACATACATACACAGATAGTTATACATGCATGCGTAAGCAAACCAATACATATATCATTTAGAGTAAACGAGATAGCATAGAATACAATACAACATATGCATGAAACATGTTGGCTCTTGTTATATTAAGAAGTGTAAATTCCAGTCATACAATACATCCATGTCCAACCAATAGTTCCAATAGCAGAACATCACAGCCACAACCGTGTGCTCCTCCAAAGAGATGTACTAGCTCTCCGCAGTGGAGAAGCCAAGGCTTGTTACAATATTATCCAAGCTCTCTCCAAGATAGTCTTATCGGAAGCTTGGATGACCAAAAGCCTTACAATGAGTTATGAGGTTCTCTTTATAGCAAAGGGTGGGGTGCCATTTGACATTCCCCTTTGTGACAGTTCATCTACCTTCATGACTCTTCATCTACTCTATGACTATCACATCCAACTATCGATGCTTGAACTTCCACTTGATAAGATGTTACATTACAATGCACATGTGCCCATGTGAGACAAAGTGGCTTGAGCAACCATGCAAGACATCACTAACATGTGGTCCATTATAGTGAGACCAACTCTTTGACATGCTTGTGATGGTGAAGGTGGTGAGCTGATTCCAAACTTGGTCATTCATGATGGTGTGCATGCGCTCCATGGTGACATCTTACTAAAGTGAACTCTTTCCTCTGTTTCATCCCAGTGCATTGGTGTGGTTCCTCCATCCAAATCATCTCATAACATGTGCATGGGCTTCTTGGGTGCATCTGAACCGAGAACACACTGATCCATAGTGTCTGTGCTGATCTTCCAATGTGTGCTAGTGGTCATGTGCATCAACTCTCAACTACATGTTCAACTCCAGTTCGACTTGCCTCTTGCCTTTGCCTCACTGAGTGTGCTCAATGGGTGGGATCACATGCATGTGCACAATGACATGCATGCTACTGAATTCCCTTGCATGCAGTCAACAACACTATTCACCATGTCTACCCCGTGCCAGCTGCTGAGATGGATCTATAACTTGTACGGGCGTAGTTTCATCGATGAGTGCATGTTGCACCCCCTATTGTTCCTGTTCCTATTGCAACTCATTCGCTTGTCTGTGCAGCTCATGTTCTTCCTTGAGTTGTTGCTTCAGCACATGCAACTCCTTCTTTGTTCCATTCTCTGTCTTCATGCAATCTTCATGTCACGGCATCACCTCATAGCCTAAGTCTCAAAAGTTGTTTTTAGCACTAGTGGATCTGCTTGAGCTTACAGCTTTGTTCCGCCTCTGTGTTGTCAACAACCTTCCTCTTGCATTCGTTGCATCTGGTATGCAGCCTTCAGCTATTGTTAATGATGTTGCTCATGGTGATGCTGCTTCCATCATATCTTGATGTCCTTGTCTACAAACAACTTGATGTCTTCGTGGGCAGGAAAGTCCATAGACACTTGATCGATTGCATCCCAAAATGCGCTCTGAACTGTGTCTTCGACTTTGCTCTCTTGGATACCATTGTACCTATATTGTAGAGAGGTAGATAAGAACCTACGATACTTGGTGACATGGATACACTCATGGAAAGAAATCTGTCAGTCAAAAACCCAAATGAACTTCAGAACTAACTTGCAACATACATGTGTGATTGATCATGAAGGTTGTGCAATTTCTGCTGGGAAGTCAAGAGACTGACTACCAAGACTGTGCACGACACATTTTGGGTTGTTGGGAGGCTAACTGACTAGTCTAGCTGCTGACTACTAGAATTGCACAATGCACAATCTCAGCTGGAAATGGTTGTAGGCTCAGTGATTGCATTGCACAATTTTCTGGGCTAGCAGTCACTGTCCCTCATAATTTCACAATGCAAGACTGGAGGATAGTCACTGGGAAAAAATACGCATTTCTAGAGAGGAAGATAGAGCCTTCCCTCTCAAGATTGTGCAATACTGTCTTGGTGAGGCAGAGTCCGAGCCAAGGCTGCCTAGACTCACCGACGGGAAACTAAAAGCAAACGTGAATGTGAATGCATGGAGATGCTACGTGTAAACATAAGTGAATGATCGTACATGCAAATGGTGAGTGACAAATTTAGAAAACAGAATGGCATGCATGTGGGTGAGGCGATTCACTGAATCAGCGATTATTCATGAAAAAAGTTTCATGCATGCGACAATAGTGAAATGTTAATGAAATATAAAATTGTGCTAGTACAAGCTAGTATGTATCAAAACGATAGAAAGCGCTCACTGAAATCAAGCAGACAAAATTCATACAAATCGAAACACAAAAAGCACCAGAAATGCAACACAAGACATGGAAAATGGGCTTACCCCAAAAAAACTAAGCTAAATTTGTCGATGACTCCTAGATGAAATGTGGGATGTTAGAGCTATAAGGTTGATGTCAGGAATGAGCTTTGCAATGTCTAGTTCATGAGATTTGATAAAATCAAGGTTGCGACGCACATGCGACAAATCTGGGGAAAGTGACACTTGGTGGGAGGTTTTTGAAATGATCCTTTCATGTAACCTCCAACTGCTAAAAATAGATCCCTGAAACAAGGGATGCCTTTGCATGCTACCTTAGGAGAAGTAGCCCATGCATGCAATCTTTTTTTGCTTGGTCCCGGAGGGAACCTGTCAACTCAACTGCACATGCAACAGTTTGCTCAGCTGGGAGGACAAAATGGGCATTTCTAGGAGGAAGCTAGGTTGGCTGCCTAGGAGATTTGCACAATTTTTTACCAAAGCAGCTGATATTTACTTAGGATTGCCCAATTCCTGGGCTGAGTAGCCCTATTGTGAAGAATTGCACAATTCTGGAGCCCAGAAGGCTGCAAGACAGAGTTGTGTAAATTCTCGAGGGAAGGTTGGTTGCACTCGATAATTGTGCAAATTTTTAAGGATGTTTGTCAGCCTGCAACTGGACCAAGTCTGAGAGAACAACCTGTGAGGGGAGCGCAACAATTTCTGATGGATAGGTTTTCTTTCTGTAAGAAAATCACTGAAGCTCGTGTACTTGACAAAGCAAGACATGATATTGTGAACAGTTGGTAGGGAGGCTCCCAAACGAAGCTAACACAAAATTTTGGAGGGTGGTTTTAGCCACTACAAGAAGAGCTCATTCCTCACATCAATCTTGGAGCTATGACATCCCACATCGCAAATGGGACCATTCAGCACATTTAACTCAACTTTTTCTAGGTAAGTCTACTTTTCATGTCTTTTACTGCTTTTTGATCGCCTTTTTCATTTCACTTTGTGTGAATGCTTTTTGTTGGGTTTTGTTGAATGCTTGTTATTGTTTTGGTGCATGTTAGCTTGTAGAAGAATTGTTTCAGGTTTGCATTGCATCTCACTGTTGTCACAAGTATGACATTGTTTCTGCACTAACGGCCACTGTTGCAGTGATTTGCTTCACACACATGCTTGTTTTCCCATTTTCTGAATCTTGCACTCACTATTTGCATGCATGATTATTCACTCTTGTTTTCACTTAGCTTCGCCATGCATTCAAACATTTCATGTTTTTAGTTGCCCGTTGGCAGATTTGGGCTGCCTTGGTTAGGACCTTGCCTTGACCGATTGGAAATGCACATTTCTGAGAGTGAAGGCTCAAACATTCCTCCCAGAAATTGCGCAAAGCTTTCCCAACACTAGCCTCTAGGCTTGTTATTCACAATTCTGAGAGGCAGTGCCTTGCTAGCCCTAGAAATTGGACAGTATATTGTGCACTTCTAATAGTCATTCAGCCTCCTGACAGCCGAAATTGTGCTTTGCATAGTTTTGGCAGTCAGTCTCCCAGCCTCCCAGTGAAAATTGCATAATCTTCCCAGTCAGTCTCCCAGGTATGTTTCATGTTAGTCATCAAGTTGATTTTGGTGTTCGTCCATCTCTCAGCAGTACAGGTACAATGGCTTGCAAGAGAGTAGTGTCGAAGGACACCATTGAGAGTGCAACTGGAGATGAAGTTGAGAAAGCTTCTATGAGCTTTCCCATCTATGACGACACCAAGCTATTTAGAGACAAGGATATCAAGATGAAATGGCAGGACATCAATGGCACCTTCTTGGGCACATTTTAGGAAGATCTAGAAGACCGCGGGGTCTTTGTCAACATTCACAAGTCTGGCTGGTAGTGTATTACATGCAAGTATCTCACGTTTCCATGCATGGACATGATCCACTGGATTGTCTTGCATACCGATCCAGAGACAATGGTGTTGAGTAGTGTCAGTGGAACACAATTTAACTTTCAGAGTGAAGGACTTTCAAAAGATGTATCACTTACCACAACCCGTGATCACGATGGATAAACCCTTTAGCAAACCCAGTAATAGTGAAAAGTCAAGAGATATCTTGGAGAGCTGGGTGAAAGAGCCAGGCAAGTTCAGGACAACACCTAGCCAGGTTTACAAGACAAAGATACTATGGAAGGCATACTATCTCTTGAACATGTTTGCATGCCTCTTATATGGCTAAGAGAGCACAAAAACCTTCCGACAAAGTTGGGTGATATATGTTGGATCAACTGGAGAGTGAAGGAAGACCTCGCAACTAGTCTAACATGTTGGCTGTCAAGTTGAAGGAAGAGGTAATAGAAGCCCGACATCTGACTAAGGGTCAGCAAGTGAAGATATACATGTCCGCTTACATATTGGATGCAGTTTGTGCCTGTCAATAGTTCCCATTCTAAGGTTGGGTATGGACATCTTCGAAAGCCTCTGTTCACACTTATTGAAATTTCTCTGCCGAGTGCAGTTTCAGTGGAGTTATCATACAGTTATCAGACCACTTTGTCACCCCGGTGTATAAGATGATATTCGAGCATGATCCACCTTGCATGTCCCAAGTAGTGATGGAGGCATTGATCGACATATCAGATTGGTATGCCTCTCCCCTTGGCACCTTCATACGGATGTACAACATGAAGAAGGATCCACATGTTTTACCAAAGTTTTCCATGGACAAAATCGTCACTCAAGAAGTTTCGTATCACATCTCGACATGGTTGTCAGCTAGACTGCACAGGAAAAAGAAGGCACCTTGGCCCGATCTTCCTTTGTGAATCGGGTTGTATGAGACCCAAAATCTCAAGCATGCTGAGGCTAAGATGGAGGAATTCAAAAGATTCACCTTTGACAACAAAAGTTTCAATCCATATGACCCGCATTTCTTAGTTAAGGACCATTGTGTGAGTGTGCAACATCCTTGGATCCACATGGTGTGTCATTGGCTTGAGGAAGACCCATGGAGATACTGTTATCACTTCTATGGGCTCAATGAACTGGTCAGCATAGCTATAGAGTGGTTAGCAAAGTAGAATGAAGTAACATCTCAAAAGGAAGCCTCATCAGTAGTAGCAGAGGGTAGCAGACCTACGTGTGACAAAGGAAAGAGAAAGGTTGTTGAAAACAAAGAGGCAAAGGAAAGCTATAAGTTCAAAGAAGATCCACTTGTGCTGAAAGTAGCTTTGGATATTGAGGCTAAGAGGTGACATCACAATAGGAGGATCACACAAAGGAAAAGAAAGAAGTAGAGGATGAAGGAAGCATAAAAGGAGTTGTAGGAGTTGATGCAACAACTTAGGGATGAACAGAGGTTGTGCAAGAGAGGTAAGGAAGTGTAGCAGGGACAGGTACATTAGGAGGTACAACAGGCACAAATTGATGAAACTACACCCATACAGTCTATAGACTCATCTAAACAGCTGGCACAAATTATACAGTGTGAGCAGTTGGAGGAGCATGAACTTGCTCAAGAGATTGAGCAGATGTTAGAGTAGATGGACACGGATATGGTTCAACCAGAGTCAGATCAGGATATTGACCTCATGCCTCAAGACCAAGAGGACACCCCACCAGCTTCACCAAATCCGGAAGCAGAGCAAGTCCCAAGCGATTAATGAGACACATAAATCCTTGAAGACAATCCAGAAGCGGAGATGCACAACATATATTTTGACGAGTCACAACATAGAGTTGTGAAATTGCATGGAGTGCCTACTTCGAATGTTCATGTATCACCTATGAATTTTGAAGAGTGGGTAATTATGTCTAATGTGTATAAGCATCCAACTTCATTGGCCGATGCTACCAAAGCATATGTCAAAGCCACCAGCTCGAGTGTTAGATTCTTGATAGCTGAGAGCGAGTGCTTGGCTGAGGAGTTACATGCGGCCAAGCAGGGAGGAGAGAAGATTACAACATCCTCCAGAGTGGAGTTGAGGACAATGATAATGGATGAAGTATCATCTCTTGAGACAATCATGCGGAAGTTGTATTCCATATTCATCATTGTGCATAAGTCAATTGTCCATCTCAAGGGTTGGAAGCATTGTTGTGTTAAGAGAGTACACATCTTATCAGATCTGCGCACTGTTGTCGATCACATGCAAACATGGAAAATGAGATACAAAGGTGCCCCATTTCACTTGTCAAAGATGATGAAGCCAAAGGAAATAGAGTTGAAGCCAAGCATCCAGAGTCAATTCTGGAACTATAAGGAACTCCTGAAGTTCATCACCAATTTGTAGCCTTCACATGCAAGGGTGTTCAAGAGAATGGATTTCATTGTGCGCATTATTGTGATATTATCCCTTAGCACACTCACTGAAGCAAAGTAAAAGAACCATGTCCAACTAGAGCTAGACATGTACTTTGATGAGTTGATCTGTGTAGCCACCAACACAAACTTGGAGATCAATGCAGATACTATGCATCAATATGTTGTTTTTCCAGTTGCACTTAAGACTATGATGCACATGTTATCATATGAGTTGGACAGAGGTGCCAAATTAGTGTACCTGTATACAATGGAGGCAAGAATTCGCTTTCAGAAAGATGTCACCATAGATCACGCGGACACCATAATGGA
This sequence comes from Pinus taeda, assembly GCA_000404065.3. Taxonomy (NCBI): domain Eukaryota; kingdom Viridiplantae; phylum Streptophyta; class Pinopsida; order Pinales; family Pinaceae; genus Pinus; species Pinus taeda. Next base: position 215,827 of record APFE031545318.1, on the reverse strand, counting down.
CTACCAATCTTGGCATCAGCTCGCCACCATTGATCATGATGATGATGTTGAAGAGTTGGTCTTCCCACATCTTTTCGAGTCTTAGTGATGTCTTGCATGGCTTACTCAAGCCTATTGTTGTCTCACATCAGTACATGTGTAGATTACAATGTAAACATGTTGTAAAAGTTAAATACCAATTGTCAATAGTAGATGTAGTAGTTGAAGAGTCATGAGGGTAGGTGAATAGTCACAAAGGGGGATGTCAAGGGTCACCCCACCCTTTGTTATTTATTGAACCTCATAGCTCATTGTACCCGCTTTTAGGAACCATGCTTCCTATAGGTATATCATAGAGAAAGCTTGGAGTATATTGTAACGAGCCTTGTCTTCTCCATAGTGTAGAGCTAGTATATCTCTTTGGAGGAGCAGGCAGCAGTGACTGTAATGCTCTGCTATCGGGGCTAGTGGTTGGTCATGATTGTATATATGATTGGATCTTTCACTATTTTAATTAACAAAGCTAGCACGTTTCATGCATATGTTTTTATTGTAGTTCAACTATCTTGGTTACTCTAACGATATATGTAGTTGTGATTTACGCATGTATGTATGGACTATTATGTATATCTTTGTATGAATGTTATCAAAAAATTTTGTTGCTAGAAACCTCACTTTGGATCATTGGCTATCTTGCATTCCAACTTGTGATGTCTTTTTGCTCATGTGTTCCCTTTCAAGTTGTGTGTTATCACATTTTTCTAAGGGGCATATTCATCCCCCGTTTCGTGTGTTAGAGCCTTTTATGCACCTTCCTTGACTTGCTGCAAAGGTCACACCCTTGCTACCAACAAGGGCATCTTAACTACCTCTGTGTGTAACCACAGTCAAGGCAATATTGTACTACTCCCTGCTGGGACTCCTACACCAAACGGTCTGAGGTTTAGTTGGGACTTCTTACCAGGGTGATCCCCTGACATGTTGGCAGGTCCAACACCGTTAACATTTATGGTGCTAGAAGGAGGGCCAGATGACAAGTAGAGTTCTCACATCCTATCTTGAATCTTTGCACATATGTCATGGATATCGTTAGAGTTCTCCGTCCACGATGTCTTCATAACGCACAACCTGTCGACATCATGAAGGACTTTTATGATCTCTTGTTGAAATTCATGTATGATGGTGAAGGAAAAGTGGCTTTGCCTAAGTACTTACATGACTTCCTTACATTCTTGGAGGATGCAGATGAGTTCGATGAAGTCCAGGTCATCTTTTTGCTTACATGCACACTTTGCAAATCCCCAGAACGATGGTGCCGCAACCTGCCTCATGATTGTGTGCACTCACTTAAGCAGTTTTGTGATATAATTGAATCTACTTTCCATCATTTTGATCATGAACCTCTTGAGAAAAAACTATTAAAATAGTGGAAGACTCAGCATGAATCGCTTATGGATTTTTGGCAACGCTTCCATGTACTTCAGTTTGAAGCTCTAAAAAACCAAATGAAATTCCAATATATTTGGGACATATTTGAATATTCCCTTCATAAATCATTCTATCCCAAAATGAATTTTAAGTTCAAACACAGCTCAACATAATTCAACGATGGAGTTGATAAATCATAGGCAAACATAGTTACTATCACAAGTAATTTTCCATCTTCCCCTCATCAAACAACTCCACCCCTATAGAGTGATGTGGGAGAACATGTACACAAAATTGTTCAACTATCGCATCTCCCACCCTCACTACTCTCAATTTCTTCATAGAATTGGTTGGGAAGCCCATGGGTTGTCACATGCATTTGTTACCTCAACCTCCGCCTTCACATTCTACTAATCCTCTGGATTGTATTGTCTTGTGTTCTTCTGTTCTAGACTCTACACCTATTGTGAACAAGGATCAAGCCACCGACATAGTCGGTGTTGCACAACCAACCTGCGCTATCATTTATGATGAGTATGACTGGGAACCTAAAGATCAACCCGCGGTGAAGGATGATCTTCTTTTGTCAGCACCTCCTCCACTTTTTCCTGACATCTTTGGTGATTCTTCTATCTCTGAATTTCCTTGTTTAAATCCATCCATGAATGCATCCATTGTTGATCATTCGCAGAACACTCCCGATGTCAGTCCATCATTCAACAGCAGAGAGGACAAATTTTTCATTGAAATCCACTTAATTTTTCATTTGCTTTTCCCGTAACACAGAGGGTGAACATTGTTGCTTCTCATCTGCCCCTCTGTTTGATTTATCTTATCATGAGGATGTTGATAAACTTATTGATTTTTCTAATCATAGTTGTCATGATCTATTTACTCCTGTAGTTGATCACGATCTTGACTCTATCACTATTAATATTTCAAAGCCACATATTTATGATGATCTATCTGTCGATGAAGTCGAAACCCCGTAGGCTGTCTAAGAACTTCATCCCTAGCTAATGGTTATGTCAGGCCCTTGCTGTCTTGAGGTTAGTTTCATTTCTGATCAGGATATTGTTGAAACACCCAAGGCTCCTCATCGCTCATTTGTATGCATTGAAGATCAATCCAACACATAGATTTTTATTCCTAAACTCAAACCACATGTTAGGATATTCCGATACATAGGAAATAGTTAAGTATAACTTGGTCTAGTGTAGAGTTAGGTAAAGTGTGTTTCTTTAATATGTACTTTTGTAACTTACAATCCAACGGTCACAATATGTAGTAATCTGACGGTTCATTCTCTCCTCAGTATTACCGACACTTGATCCATGGCTTAACACCGATTGGTCCATGATCTCTATTTAAAGAGCATGGAGGGTCATTTGTAGGTTAATTGTTCATGAGAGAATCTTATGTAAAATTTCATTCTTTTATTAATAAATTGGCTGAAGTGGCTGCGTTGGCTCAGGCCGTGGACTGTTTCCCTCTTTGAGGGTTTTAACCACGTCAAAAATACTGGTGTATTGATATGTGATCTATTTGTGAGCGATGTCCTTTGGTGTTCTGTCTGTTGGTGATCCAAATCTGAAGCCGATAGAACTGCATCCGATTGCCGTTTCCTAGGTCTGTTGTTTCTGACTACTTTCAGGCCGAGAGGACTACTCTGTTGTGTTAGGAGCATCTATTCTAGTGAGGAACCCCTTTCATTTCACGCGAAAATGTTTCTGGTAGCCCTAGCTATGTCATTTTTAAGATTTGGAGGTATACAGTGTTTATTTCCAGTTTCTAGTTATTTTCTCTCTGTTTATTATTTCAATTTATTTAGCTTTTTTTATTACCGGATCTATACCTTTCATTTCTTCGTATGTTATTTGCCCTGCGACTCTGTGCAATCTGGGCAAATCAGAAATAGAGAGGAAGGATTTTTCTCATGCGTATGCTCTTTTTTGCTGCGCCTTAGTGTGATCTCGGAAAATCAGAAACATTGAGGAAAATATTTAGTTTCTGGGTAAAGCTAACTTCAAGCCGTAAGGTTTGTTTTTTTTTGTATATCCGTGTTGGGTTTTGTGTTTTTTGTTTAGTATGGAAAAAGAGCTTTCTCAAGCAAGCACTCAACCCGAAGCTTCAGTGACTAAACCCCCCCCGCCCCCCCCTCTCTCTCAAAATTTTAGTTTAGGTCACTTGGTTCAAAGCTAATTTATGAGAGTAGAGGTATTGAGTTCAAGTCTCCTTTTTTGTTGAGAAAGGGGGTGGATTTTTCATTTCTGCACATTCCCGCACTTCATCGGCATCTTCATCAACTTTTCTTCACAAAGCCATGTTTTCTTCTTTAAATGATTTTAACACCAAAAATATAGATGTTGGTGATGATAGATCTCTTAGTGTTGTAAGGACTGGAACTATTTATATATACAATGGTCAATTTAATGATGTATTATGTGTTCCAACCTTATCCTGCAACCTTCTATCTGTATATCAGATAACTCATTCAAGTGAAGGTAAAATCGTTGAATTTTCACCTCACGATGTTGTAATTAAGGACCTAAGAGATCCTAGACATATTTTAGCTACTGGCATTGCTGATGATTCTACAAGGTCGTATAAGTTTCACAACTTTGGGTCATCAAATCTTCCCTCGGTATTTGTTGCTCATAATGATGAAGTGAGCAAAATTTGGCATGAGCTATTTGGTCACTTAAACTATCGCTCCCTTCAGAATCTATGTAAAGAAAATATGGTGACAGGTCTTCCAATGGTATCTTGCAGAGATGGTGTTTGTTCCGGATGTGTTCTCGGAAAACAACATCGGGACAGTTTTGAAAAACGTACCTCTTGGCATGCCTCACCCCCTTTACAGCTTGTGCATAGTGATTTATGTGGTCCACTTCCAATTGTTTCATTCTCTGGCTACAAGTATTTCTTAACTTTCATTGGTTATTTCTCCAGACGCACTTGGGTATACTTCTTAAACCTCAAGAGTGAAGTATTTAACATGTTCTTGGCCTTTAAGGCCTTTGTTGAAAAACAATCTAGACATCAAATTCTTAAGCTAAGATCTGATAATGGAAGAGAATATGTTAAGAACAAATTCATCAACTTTTGCACTGAGAATGGAATTCAAATGCAACATACTGTTCCATATACTCCACAACAAAATGGTGTAGCTGAAAGGAAGAATCGCACCTTAAAGGAAATGGCTAATTGTATGCTTCAATCTAAAGAACTTAGTCTTAATTATTGGGCATAAGCAATTAACTGTGCAAACTACATACTAAATCGCACTCCTACTAAGGCTTTTAAGAATATCACTCCAGAAGAAGCATGGAGCTCTATTAAACCAGATGTGAGTCACTTTCGTGTTTTTGGAAGTGAAGCATGGGCCCATATTCCAGATGAGAAACGTAAAGATTTAGAACCTAAGAGTGAAAAATGTATTTTTGTTGGATATTCTGAAGATGTCAAAGGATATAGACTTATTCCACTTAAGTCCAAAAATGTCATCATTAGAAGAGATGTAAAGTTTGCTGAAAATATATCGGCCTACGAGCCTAGTTCGGTGAATGTGCCATCTCTCTCTATCTCTTCTACTTTTGAACATATTTCTTCTTCAGATGATGAAAGCGAGGGTGAAAATCCTCCCCCACCTTCTCAGAATCCTCCTTCAGCTCCTCCACTTCCAAAATGGATCCGTGCTACTCGGGATGCAGTAGGTGATCTTGCCGGTGATCCTACAGATCAACGACGTACAAGTTCTCAGTTCAATAGAGCCTCTTCTTTATTGGCTCAAGCCTCAGCGAATTATGATCTTGACACCTTTGCAAAAGCTTCAGGCCATCCAGATTGGGACACAGCTACGAATGAAGAATATCATTCATTATTGGCAAACGCTACATGGGATCTTGTTCCTCTACCAAAGGGACGAAAACTTATTAGATGCAAATGGGTTTACAGAACCAAGTATGGACCATATGGGAAAGTTGACAAACATAAAACTCATCTTGTTGCTAATAGTTTTTCACAAGTTGAAGGCATTGACTATACTGAAACCTTCTCCCCTGTTTCCAAAATGAACTTTATCCGCCTTGTTCTTTCCCTTGTTGCCTCCTTCAAATGGGAAGTCCATCAGATGGATGTTAAATCTACCTTCTTGCATGGGGACTTGCATGAAGAAATTTATATGGAACAACCTATTGGCTTTATACATACAGACTCCAGTCTTGTATGTCGGCTTAAGAAATCCCTTTATGGTCTCAAGCAAGCTCCTCGGGCTTGGTATGCCAAAATGGATAGCTTTCTTTTAGAATCTGGATTTTCTAGGTGTCATTCTGACAATACTGTCTACACCAAGAAAGTGGGCAAGTCTCTCATCATTCTTGTTCTTTATGTTGATGATCTTATCCTCACTGGTAGTGATCCAAACCTTATCAACCATGTGAAGTCCAACCTTAAAAAGAAGTTTGAAATGACCGACTTAGGACACTTGCATTATTTTCTTGGTCTTCAAGTCTTGCAATCTAAGGAAGGTATTTCCCTTTCCCAATCCAAGTATGCCTATGATCTTCTATGCCATTTTCACATGGAAGACTGTAAGCCAGCTCCTTCTCCCTTTTAGTCTGGAGCCAAACTTTCAGTCGCTTGTACTTCCCCTGAAGTTGATGCTACCTTATACCATCAACTTGTAGGAAAACTTTTGTATCTAACCCATACTCATCCTGACCTTTCCTTTGCTGTTGGCCTTGTTTCTCGGTTTATGCAAAACCCACGTGAAAGTCATTGGAAAGAAGCTAAAAGAATACTTCGTTATGTTTCAGGTACAGTTCAGTTTGGAATTCATTACAGTGCTAGAGCATCTCCTCTATTGGTTGGTTTCACTGATTCCGATTGGGCTGGTGACCCTGATGATTGGAAGTCTACTGCAGGTTATGTTTTCACTCTTGGTTCAGGACCTATTACATGGGCTTGCAAGAAACAAGGTGCCATTTCTCTTTATTCAGCAGAAGTAGAGTATCGTGGTGCCATAGAAGCTAGTAAGGGAGCCTTGTGGCTTCGTTAGATCCTATCAGAGTTTGGCTTTCAGCAACAGCATCCGACTACACTTTGGTGTGACAATCAAAGTGCCATTCAGCTTTGCAAAGATCCAGTTCAGCATCAGCGCAACAAACACATTGAACTTCACATTGCACTTCATCAGAAAGCTCATTCATGACCATGTTCTTGAAGTGCAATATTGTTCAACAGATGATCAGGTTGCAGACATCTTCACAAAGGCTCTCACAGAGGCGAAATTCACTAAACTTCGATATATGCTTGGAGTTCAGGAAGTTGTCACTAAGGGGGGATAGGCTCTAGTGCCTCCTTCCTTCTCCTATTGTGTCATATTTGTAAATCCTTCAATCCTATCCCAAGTTGTTCTTAAGGGGGGATGTTAGGATATTCCGACACATAGGAAATAGTTAAGTTCAACTTGGTCTAGTATAGAGTTAGGTATAGAGTTAGGTAAAGTGTGTTTCTTTACCGTTGTACATTTTGTAACTTACAATCTACGGTTCATTCTCTCCTCGGTATTACCGACACTTGATCCGTGGCTTGACACCCGATTGGTCATGAATTCTATTTAAAGCGCATGGAGGGTCATTTGTAGGTTAACCGTGCATGAGAGAAGCTTATGTAAATTTTCATTCTTTTATTAATAAATTGCCTGTAGTAGCCACGTTGGCGCAGGCCGCGGACTGTTTCCCTCTTTGAGGGTTTTAACCACGTCAAAATACTGGTGTATTGATCTGTGATCTGTTTGTGAGCCGTGTCCTTCTGGTGTTATGTCTGAGGAACTTACCCTGTATATTCCTATAATAGGAACAACAACAATACAAAGGAAGGAAGTATTGCCATGTAATTTTGGAAGCTTTGTTGTATTGCTAAACCATTAATATAATTCTGATTCTGCACTTTCATTCCCATAAGTGATTATGTGTTTTAATTTTAAAAATAGCTATTGTATTTAGACATGCTTCAAGAGTGGCAATGACTCACCACTCTGTTTCTCTTGAAGATAAATATATACTTCACCTCCAACTCATTGTAACCTAAACGAATTGTCTTAATCAACAATTTTATCACATGAATAAACCTTTTATTATAGGCTTACGATTCATAGTTTAAACATGATTTTCAATTGGATAAACAAAGATATCAATAAATTTGTTTTCAAATCTAAATTAAAATTGATATATCAGCAATTTTGAACCTTACAGATTCATTATAATTTCTTGTATATTGTGTTTTCGAAATCAAGTATTTGAAAGCAATGCAATGAGATCACTAAATTATTTTTTCGAGTTGTAGTTTAGTTTTAAAATTCATTATGATTGTAAGTAGTTAATAGTAAAACCATTAGTCAATGTGCTTAGGTTTGAATGGTTTCTTGAGTTTGACTAACGTAATATAAGGATAAAATAGTTTCTTACTTTTTAGCATGTCAATTAGAATCTTTCTTTACTTAGTTTCCTTTGAAGAAATTACAAAGTGATGACAGAGGTTAGTTTGAATGCTTATTCAATTTGTTTTATGCATCCCAAGAAATAGATTAGTTGAAGTCTTGCTTTTGCATTGCCTTTGCTTAAGATCATTTGAATGAGAGTGAATTTTATTGGAATTGAGATTTAGAATAAGTTTGGTATCATTTTAAATTAATATTTATTGATTTAAGATTCTTGTACTTAGATTAAATAGATATTATTATTTAGATTGAGATTTCCATTTAGATTAGAATGATTTGAATAGTACATTTTGTATTGCTTGATTTATGATTAACTAGAGTTAGTTTCATTTGAACAGTGATTGGTATTTCTCAACCATGTTTTTATCAATGGATTACTTTCAAATTAGTAATAGGAATTTTTTACTTAAATAATAAATTGATTTTATCACTTTAGTTTAGGTTCGATGCTCTGATCCTGCATCACATGTGCATGCACCTCAAAGCCTATGAGTCCCGTTTTGATAATTTAATGTTGGAATTGTAACACATATAATTTCCCCAATAGGTATAGTGCAACTTACATCAATATTGTTACCTTTTAGAGGCAGTCTTGTAGTCTTCTCACATTAAAAGATGTCATGTATGTTCTAGGCTTGAAGAAGAATTTGGCTTCAGTTTCCATGATATGGAGGACTGTGGCTACGATGTGATATTTAGCAAGGGAAAGGATTTCTTTTGTCACATAGTATCAAGACAGGTGAAGTGGATTGGATTTTGGTTGAAGAACCTCTACAAATTGGATGTAGAAGACTACGCTTCTTTCAGCACAAAAGAAGAGAAGGTGAAAAGTAGTGAGTTGTGGCATAGAAGATAGGGTCACTTGCACCACAGAGCTTTGAAGATCATACAACAAATTTCTATAGGAATTCCCAAGAGTACACTCGAGTAGAGAGACACATGCAAAGGGTTTACATTTGCGAAGTGCACCGAAGCTCCCTTTCATGATAAATACAATTCAACACAATTGATTCTTGAGAGTGTTCACATAGATGTTTGTGGACTATTCTCGACCTCATCCATGGCCAAGCAAAAGTATTATGTAATATTTTTTGATGATTTTTCTCGTAAGTGCTAGAATTTCTTGATACAAAAGAAAGATCATACGTTCACTAAATTTTGTAAATTTAAAGCACTTGTCAAGAAAGATACTAGAAGGAATGTTAAAGTTATCAAAAGTGATAACGATGTAGAATATGTGTCGAATTTCAATAAATCTATGCATCAGAAGGAATTTGATGGGAATTAGTAGAGCCTCATAAGCCAAAGAAAAATTGTGTGGCTGAAAGGAAGAAAATAGGTATTATGGGAGCAACATGAGCGTTGTTACATGATAAGGCCCTACCATTGGACTTGTGAGTTTAGAAATGTAACATAGTTGTTTATTTACAGAATAGAAGCCCTCATCGAATTTTTGGGATGAGTACACCAAAAAAGCTTTTTTAGGTAAGAAACTAGATGTGGCACACTTCAAGATATTTGGTTCATCGGGCTATTGTCATGTTACCAAGGATGGAGATAAAAATCTCGAGACAATTGTTGTTTTAGGTATACTTTTGGAGTACATTGATACACCTCATAACTATTGGGTGTACCTGGTATCCAACAAGATGACAATGGTTTGTAGAGATGTGAAGTTCGATGAAGAGAAGGCCATGAGATGTTTCCTTGAGAGGGAGCTTCAGTTAAATGTAGATGAGGACCTTTTTGTTCCAAAGGAGGAACTTGAGGATGATTTGGAGTACCCACATAAGAGAGGAGAGGAGTGTGGAAGAACCCACTCATGCAGAGGCTTCCATAGATGGAAGGAAGCATACCATAGAGGCTGATAGATTAATGTATGATGGTAGAGAGAATGTGGGAGCACCCACATCATAGCACAAGTAGAGGTAGTCACAAGATTAGTATACTAGCTACATGGCTTTAATGAGCAAGAGTGTAGAAGTTGAGCCATAGTCATTCGAGTAATATGCACAACAACTAGTATGGGTTGATGCGATGGTTGAGGAGTATGATTCCAAATTATCAGAAAAAAGGTTTGGGATATGGTCCCAACACCAGTAGACAAGTCAGTGGTGAGTTTCAAATTGCTTTACAAGGTAAAGCAAGTAGCATATGGGAGTGTGGAGAAACACAAGGCTATATTTTTGGCCGAAGGGTTCTCTCACATGGAGGGAATTGATTACGATGAGACCTCTGCTACAGTAACAAGGTACTCTTCAATTAGATATATTTTATCATTGCCTACGCAGATGGGTTGGAAGATACATTAGATGGATGTGAAGGCAACATTCCTTAATGGTATGATTGAGGAAGACGTGCATATTAAGCAACCAGAAGGATTCAATACCTTCAACAGAGAGTCACATGTTTGTATATTTAAGCGAGCATTGTATGGACTAAACCAAGCAGCTCATGCTTGGTACACAAGGATGAACAATTATTTCACCAAGTCGGGCTTCCCCAAAAGTGAAACAGATGCGATCATTTACCATATTGCAGTTGAAGGTAATTTGTTGATAATAATAATATATGGAGATGATTTGATTCTAATAGGTGATGAGAAGTTGATAAAATTTTGTAAAGAGGATCTTGCAAGAAAATTCAATATGAAGGAACTGGGGCTTCTGCATTACTTTTTTGGTTTGCAGGTATGGTAAGGAGGTGAGGAATTATTTGCCTCTCAGAGAAAGTATGCCAACGAGATATTGAAGAAGTTCCACATGGAGAGCAACAAACCCATGGAGACTCCTATAGCAGGTAACTAGAGGAAGGATGATGTTACTTTAGGTGAAGTAGTGTAGGCTACTATTTATAGAAAACTTGTGAGTGCACCTATTTATTTGGTGAACACATGATCGAACATGTGTTTTGTAGTTAACTAACTTAGTGAAGCCATGCTTAAGAAAACTAAAATTTATTGGAAGGAAGCTAAACATGTGTTCAGATATCTCAGAGGTAGCACTCAGTTTGGTATTTAGTAGACACAGATGGAGGGAGTGAAGCTTTAAGGTTTCACATATGCAACCATTTATTTCTATAATAGGAAGAAGAGATTAGTTGCACTTAGCTCAACAGAAGTAGAGCACATGGCTACTAGTCAAGTAGCTAGTGAGTCCATGTGGATGAGGAAGATCCTTGTTTGGTTATTTGGTCAATATATGGATACTACATTGATTTACTATGACAATTAGAGTTGTATCAAACTATATGAGAACCCATTTTTTCAAGATTGGTCCAAGCATATTGAAATCCAATACCACCATTTATGAGATTGTGTGAATAGGAGAATCATGTTACTGGATTACATAATGAAGGAGGAGCAGATGCAGTTATTTTGAAAAATGCATTGTCAAAATGAAAAATCAAGTTTCATATAGGAAGGATCGGCATAGCAGATAACCCATTTCTTGTTGAAAGGTAGTGTTGAAAATTGCGACAAGAAAATCCTAATTTATTTTTTCCTTGAATCAAATTTGGAATTAAATTGTAATTCTAATTCTCAAAGCAACTTATAATAGTTAACTAATTTAACTTGAATTAGTTGGTTCAGTTAATTCAAGTTGGGAGTCTATCTAGAGTCATGTAGAGTGGTTCCTCAATTTTAGGGGCCCAAGTTGAGTTCTTTTGAGTTATAATTATTTAATTCAGTTTAATTGAGTTAAATTTAGCCAAACTAGTTCGAAATGATGAAGGAATTAGTGGGAGATCTAGTAGTGGGGTGTAACCTACAATAGTGGCGTGTAACTAGAACTGATCAAACATTAAAGTAAATATTTAACTCATAATTAACTCATGCATGTCAGATCAAAGAAATAACCAGTCAAGATTGGAGTTCATGGATAGCATAGTATCAGTTGTATAATCATATGAATTGTATAGGTGGTGCATACGATCAGAGGAAGGCCTATGAGGATACAAAAATCATAATTGAGTAATTTCCCAATTAAATATGGGATAATTCCCTACGAAACTGTGCAAAGAAATAAGAGCTTGGTAGGTAGCAGATTTGTCTAAGTACTGGTTGGGGCTTGTTTGCGAAGTAGTGAGATAGATGGAGATAGTGCATAGTTTGCTCGCGATTGAGAAAAATATTGTAACATTCTCATATTTTTTGACCAATGCAATATACAAATAGTAGGGGATTTTAGTGATGGTTTTCCATAGAAAATTATTGTTCCATGTGTGATTGAATTATTTCTCTTTTATGCTTCGTGATATCGTCAATAATTTATTGTTTTTGTTGATGAGTAGATTATATTCAAGTCAATTGTTTTAACATATTATAATATGCAGTTTGAATCTACAAGGAACTTCTACATTTTTAGCTAAACTAGTGGTGTAACATTGGGGAACCCATATTTCTAGTGAGAGTTGAATGGAGTTGAATTGCTCAGTGCTTTACCAGAGCTAATAAATGAGTAGGTGCTTGCCTTTGGTTTGATAAACCATGTATGTGCTTTCTCATAGGACTGAAAAACCACTATGGTGCTTTGATGGAGGTGATAAACCACCAAGTGATTTCCTTGGGTCTAATAAGACACTTAAGTGATCACCTAGAAGGATGATAACTAATCTACATAGTGCATTTGTCCTCCTAAAAACAAATGGTCTATCACTTGCATTATATGAATCCCCAAGATTGAATGTGGTTGGGTTAAGCGTAAATATTGTGCTTACTACAGGGAGTAGTTGATAACACCTAGATAATGGATTTATTACCTGCATTGGTTGTTAACTAAGGATTATTGTGAATCCCTTGAGCACTTAACTCCTTAGACTCTCAGTTGGAAGAAAAAAATAGTGCAACTATCCTGTGGATGGGTGGAGATTTGAAGTCCCTCCATGAGTTTGTAGTCATCCAACAACTAAGATAAGTTACTAAATTGTATCTTATGGGCGCTTATGTATTATGAATGATAGCTAATGTATTTATATGATAATGAATGTGTATCAATGCTATCAATGAGGATGTGTACTCCTATGTGTTGGATCTCAATGTCTTTGGAATGCTTCTTATGCTTGTAAGGGACCTGTGGATCGTTATGATGCGAATATGCACCTAAATGAAAAGGATAATCATATGCTTATGTTTACTTTTTGATATGAGCAACTGACTATGGTTATGTGTGATTTTCTACTCTATGATATGTGGAAATACATTTCATAGTTACTATGTAATGGTTGTTGATGGCTTGTGCTTAGTAGGGTGTATACTTGTTTAATAAATCTCCTGAAGTATTGTGGTGTGTATAGACCCACGAGTTGCATGCTATAATGGAGATGGAATCTCCATGTCTTAGAGCCAATCATCTCTACTACCAAAATATTTCCTTAGTATGGTAAAAGACCATGTGATCCTCTACTACATCTGATGGTCATGGTTTTCTTTCTATTCATATTCTAACATTATGATCATGCATTATGTGGGATAAGATGGCTAAGTACAATAATTGATTCCTTAAAATATTTGTGACTAGGTTCACAGGGAATAAGCCTACATTCATGTTAAGTTAGACTTCAAATTTTAAAGAAACCATTATATGATGCTAATGCATTGACTAAGCTGAGTAGAAGATAGAACATTTTCCATTACCTGTTGCATGTTATTTATGTTACATCATGTCAAAAAGTCTAGGAGGGTGGTTGTGAAGAGGGGGTGTGGTTGATAGAGGGCACAATATGGGGAAATGGTCGTCACCTACTACAAAAGCTTCTCTCATCTCTTGGAAGTATTATGGTTGGCTTCTTCAATATTGGGCTTGTGGGGTTGTTTATGAAGGTCACATCTGAAAAACCTCATTGGAATTAAATGGAAAAGTAGCACTTTACAGGGAGGTTTAGCATATAGTGGGACACTTGATGTAAGTTGAGGAGGAAAGAACCAAATGTGACATGGATGATGTGTACTTGTGATGTATCATGTTGACAACATGACTCATGGCATGTAAATATAGAATTTGGAGGGCCAAGTGGTCATATTTTGGGAGACATGTGGCAACCTCCAGGAATTCCACATGGTAGGATGATATCACATTGAGATTAATACAACATGAGAAATAGGAAGTTTGACATGGAGGAGAAGTTGATGTGTCACTTGGGAAACACTTTGAAGTGTAGTTGCAGAGCTACCTAGCTTGGGGTTTCCATATGGTTTTGACATGGTAATTCACATGGTTGGGAGGCTACATTGTCTCAAAACTCATGACTATAGAGGAAATTTGTTGGTTCCATTTGTAGGTAGGCCACAAATTTAATAAAACCTACAAATTAGACATAAGCCATGTACGAGACGTTATCTCGGTTATCTTACAAATATATTCTTGGAATATCATGGGAAAATTGAATATGGTAGCCTCAGTTAATGGCATGGTGGTTTTGTGACATGGTAAGCACATGGTGGACCTCAGGTGAGGTGGTTGTGCCATGTGGGAATCACGTGGCCAATCCTTCCTAATGTGGCAAGGTTAGGGGAGCTAAACTCTAAATGGTCATAGATTTTTATCCAGGAGTTGGATATGAGTAAGTTATATATTTTTGAGAAGCTGTTATTAGTTGGACATGATGGAGAAATCCAAAGTGAGTTTCACACACTTGGGAAATGAAGCATATTTTGTAAAACTATTTCCATGATGAGACCATGTATGTTGGCTTAGATGAAAATAACGCTGCCGATCATCTTGGGAATTCTAAGGGGGTGGGAGGGCGAAGCACATTATGACTTGGAAATGATATTAAGAAAAGGAAAACAAAATATTGTGGCAGATAAACTCTCAAGGAATGATGAAGGCACAAAGGGTTTCTTTGTGCTATTTCCATTCCACAATCTCACTGGGTGGAGGAAGCAAGCATAGAATGGAAACAAGATAAGAAGGTATGTAATACCTTTCAACAAATATGTAGTAGAAAAAATTATGTGGAAGAAAGGTTTTTTGTTATATGAGGATTGTCTATAATTATATAAGTATTCTCAACAAAAACAAAAGATCCTTTTCGAATTACACAATTCTCTTATAAGAGCATATTTAGAGTTCTTCGTGACATACCATAGGACCAATAACTATTTTTCTTGGTAATTTCCTAAAGAATATGTGTAAACTTTTGTTCCAAAATGTGTAGTATGCTAACAAAATAAGGGGGAGATAATTAGGGCCTTGGGGCTCCTATAGCCATTAGCCATACCAAGTGAGCATTGGGAAAAGAATTCAAATTATTATACTATAATCTAATCAATATATAAAGAGTTTAATTATGGTAGTGGTAGATAAAATGACAACATAATACCATTTTTCTCTCTTTATCATCCTTTTAAAGAAACTGCATTTATAAAGGCATTCACAAAAACCGTCCAAAAGATACATGGAATACCAATGATTATTGTAATTTATAGAGATCCAATGTTCACTATAAATTTTTGGACCAAATTACTTCCATTTTTCGGTACTCAATTAGTTCACATGTCATCGTACAAACCTTAATCTAATCGGAAAAATGACATTGTGAATAAGTTTTTGGAAGTATATCTACGTTATTTTGCATCTATTAAATAGATATAATCGTTTAAATGGTTTCCCTTGGTAGAATGGTTGGAACATATCCTTCCATACCTCAAACAATGTCAGCATTTATGGCACTTTAGGAATATCATCCTCCACTACATCATCCTTGAAAGTGAATATAAAGACTTAAGTAATATAGGACCGCATAAGGCACCAAAAAGAGGTTCTTAGACTATTGATGGACAAATTGATTATGGCTCAAAATACGATGAAACAATAAGAATATCAACATCCCCATAAAATAGAAAGAAAAAATATCTAATAGTCAACAAGTTTGGATTTTCTTTTAGAATTTTCAAATTAGAAGAGAAAAAGACTACTAACAAGTCACTAGATCAAGTTGAAAATGATAGAAAAATAATTGGACCATAAATAACGAAAACAAGGAAATTAAATAGTGAAACAACCTCATACAAGACAAATCAATGTGTAAGAGTCAAGAAAATATATTAATACAAGAGAGTTCTAGATCATATAAAAGCTAAATAGAACCCTTCCATAGGAAAAAAAACATAGATCTAAGATGCATAAAGAGATAATCAAAATAAATCACACAAAGAAACCTAATTTAATTTCTCCCTATAAGAGCATAAGGTATTGTTAGTTTACCTCGTGGATGAGATCATGGAGTGATGAGTCTAAGAAATCACTGTACTATTCACATACATGGAATGATGATATTTTGTGATCAAATTGTTTGAAGGAGAAATATTTACACCTTTTTCAGAGGATGTGAATTTGATTTTTAATAAACCCGTAGGAAATAAAAATCAATAGAGAATCACTAAGAAAAAATAAAAATCAAGCAATATTAAAAGAAGATGGAGATACTATGGATTTATCCCCAACATGGTTGCCAATTTTATTTAAAAATATTTCACTCTATATAAAACATATTATTCTCTAATATATCCCAGCTCAAGACTCACCAAATTACAAATAAATGACTAAATATTTTTTCCCTAAGACCTAATTGCATAGAATCCTTTCACAAAAGAGTAGAGACAAAACAGGGAATCAACCTAGTTATCCTTGCATGTTAACGTATATAGTGGACTTTCTCAAGTAGTTAAAGGAATTGATTCTCTCACAAAAATATTTATTTAGTTCCTAGAACATGTGACCTAAAAACATTTTGAAACAAATGAAGACGGTCATTTCTTCCAAGGAAAGGAAAATTAATGCACACAATAAGAACTAATCATACCATATAGAAATACATCATGATATAATCTATCAAAATATTTAAGAGAGGGAAAAGAACTTAGTAATCTATATGAATGGATGGTGCAAGAAGTACACTATACCTTAGTATTTGGGTGTTCCTCTCTAATTCCTTGATGTTCCTCCTTCCTTTACTAACACAAACATATTTGGCTAATTTATGTAGCATAGGAGGATCTTCTAGTAGAAATCCTCCAACATAAACAACGTAGTATACTTATTCCCTCCTCCTCTTCCACCCGTGAGAGGATTTGGTTATATAGGAACTTTCAAGATATGGAAGGATGTATCTAGTCACCTAGGGCTAATAAAAGTTTATAAAATGCTCCAATAATTGACCCTAATCCATGTTATGACAACCTATTTTGAGTTGAACATCTTAGAAAGGTTGAACTCTACAACTTTAGGGAAACATTATTTAATGCACAAAGCCATCTGTGTAGTTTCAAGAATCCATGAAACAATGTACATTAATAGGAAGTGATGCCTACATAGGTTGATAAGGACCAAGAAGTGATGGAGTGCCTATTTAGAAATAATAACAGTGAAAGAGGTCCACTTTAGCCTGAAACCTATATAAGTTTAACTATGGTTTCTTATAATAATGATGGAGTAGAAAATATGGTTAAACAAATCATTTCATAATCATTCAATACCAAAAAATTCATGTAGTGGAAAACATTGACATCAATGTAATCAAAATCATATAGATCATATTCAAATTAGTTTTGCGTAGATGATGATCAGCGCATTCTTCAAGCCATTAAGAATATTTTGGAGTTCAAAATATAGTGTATTTGCGAAGTAAAAGTGGAAATATAAGAGACATAATGTTGTATTCATACGTCTATTTATTTTCACTTTTCATGCAAATTATATGTGTAATTAGTTATATTCCAAAATATAGTTTTTTTACAAAACTCAATTCATCTATTTTTTGATTTCTACAAGGCATTTTCTATTTTCTAGTAATAAATTAAAGGAAAATGAAAATTTCATAATCTAATATTAATAAGGAAAAGGTATGCAATTTAAACAATTGATAATAACCTATATCTTAACATATCATTACCTATATAGAGTAGTAATATAACTCAAATCCTATCATATCTATATTGAATTCACAATGTTCGATTTAATTGATATTTTTTATTTTCAATAATAGGTTGGTGATGAAATATTGTCTTCATTATTTCACTATCTAGTTATGTCCAGTCATTGCAATAAAAAGATTCCCCTATCCCTTTAGGATCCTAATTTGGATAAAACAAACATAGCTTTTAATTCTTACCACATAACCATATTAAAATTTTCATTAAGGTAATTTAAGAGGAGAATATGCAATTTGATAGTCAATTCTCTCCATCCCCTTAGATGACTAACCTCTACAAAAATTGGTTACATAGTGAAACAACTATTTCGTGGAACTAGTTCATTCTCTATTCAAATATACCACCCAGCAAAGACTAATGTTCTAAAGACAAAGCTTGAATACCTACTAGAAAAGACTAATGTTATAAAGACAAAGCTTGAATACCACCCAACAAAGACTAATGTTCTAAAGACAAAGTAGATATTTACATTGAACAGTGTAATGAAATCCATGAACCCTTGACAGAGTTTTAGTTATTTTCAAGCTACTCCAAAAACAATTTTCAAACATCCCTAAAAGTACCCAAACTATATAAAATAATATCATAAGATTATTTAAATATTCAAGTATTAGTTAAATAATTTATAAGGTAATTTTTATCATCATCTCCTAATTCTGTTTTGACTCCATTCAATATCGAGCATAATAATAGTTAAAATCCCTATAATGAGTGTAAATGAAAATGGTAAAACTATTATACACATTTTTTTGGTAAGTGATAGTCAACACATTATACAAGCCACAAAGAAAATTTTGGAATATCCAAAATATAGTATATTTGTAGAGGACATGAAGAAGTATAAGGAAAACAATTCTACATTTGCATCCATTTGCTTCCCCAATTTGAGATGACACACCCCAGTTTATTAGGGTGAGTGGATTCTGGCTCCTCACCCTAACTTTCATCCTTAAATATTTCATTTTAATGCTTGATTTCATTTCTACTTATGATTTTCAATGTTTGATTTCATTTCTACTTACCATTTTCAATAATAAGTCAATGATGAAACCATGTATTCATTATTTCACCATGCAATTACAAACTTTGTTGATAAAAATACTCTCCTATCACTTAGTGATTGTACTAGGAATAAATGAGACAATTTCTAATTGTCACTAAATAAGAAAATTAAAATGGTTACTGATCTAATCCAAAGAAGAGAAACATAAGAAAAATAATGTATGCAATTTTATAGTTAATTGTCTTTGTTCCCTTTCTTCACTAACTACAACAAAAATTGGTTATGTAATGAAAGACATGTATTGGGTGTAATTAGTTGTTTCTTTATTCTACCAAACCGCCCAAACAAGATTAATGTTATAAATCACAGATATCCATGATCACTAACCAATGTGATGAAATCCATGAAACCTTTATCTAGTGTTATTTATTTTTCAATCACTATTAAGAAAGAGATAGCTGTTTAAAGATGGTGAAACAAAACGAAATTTATATAAACTAAGATAATTAGATTATTTAAATGTTTAGGTATTAGTAAAATAATTCTTATTGTAATTCCAAACTTACTTACCTAATGCTATTTTGGTTTCATTTGATACAATGGAACATAAACCAAGAGGGTACCATCTAACAATTGAAAATGAGAATGATATAATTGTTATGCACATTTGTTTTGATTTGATGGCAGTCAACACATTATTCACATTGGTTTTGGATAGATGATAGTCAACACATTATTCAAGACGCTAAGGGAATATTATATACAAAATATAGTGTATTTGTAGAGGCAAGGTGGGAATAGTATATTTGATCGTCCATTAAGTTCACATATACTTGTGATTTATATTTACTCCAAGTTAAATTCAATAAATATATTTATTCCAAGCTAAATTCCATAAATACATATTTGTAGATGCCATCCATTGATTCTTTATTGTTAGGTGGACATTTCCTAATTATATAACTTAAAGAAAATGAACATTACATCATCTGGAAATGATGGAACGAAGATATGTAATTTTAATATATGATATAAATCTACACGTTAACATTTTATGACTTCTTTAGATTAATAATACTAACTCATATCCTTTCAAAATCATATCGAATTGTCAATGTTTGATTTACTTGATATTTATTCTTTTTAATAATACGTTGATGATGAAATGTGATGCTCCCTTTTTTTGACCATCTAATTATGAAAAGATTCTGTTATACCTTAATGTTATTGACTTGGATAAATGAGGCATAGTTTTTGTTTTCTATTAAATGAGCCATAGTTTTTATTTTCTACTAGATAAGCGCTTTGAAATATTTTCAAGCCAACCTAAATATGAGAATTAGTTAATCGAGGGATAACCTCTAAACAAATTTGTTGCATAGTGAAAGATCTATTGGATGTAAATAGTTGGTTCTTTATTCCACTAAACCACGCAATAATGATTATTGTTTTAAATAAAAAATTAATAGAACAATAGTTGGTATAATGGTTGATTATTACCAAAGCTATTATTAGAAATTGAATAATAAGAATATTACCACATCTAATATTATTATACATTATGGAATCAACCATAAATAGAGATATGTTTCCCATTGGAAAATGTGATCTCAATAGAATAATACATCAAATAATAGGAATTCAACTGTGAAATTATTGGATAACATGCATAAAAGAATCTAGTTTCAAAAATGAAAGAATAACTTTCAAGCTTGAGACCAAAGAATGAAGAAACAATGAATGAAATTAATTTTTCAATAAGTGAGTGAATTATGTATAAATAATAATCTCCGTGAGAAAACTAATGTACAATAGATTGGGTTTTAAGTACACGCACATATGTAATCACTATTAAACAAACACTTAGCCTTATTTAATTAAACATGTAACGAAGTTAATGTTGAGTTAACTGGTCATGCAAAAATGAAGAACTCATGCATATGAAACAAATGTAGATGTGTGGATAGACATGCATCAGTGGGGTGATGGACTAGTGATGCATCTAAAAATCGGCTCCACATAAGTATTTGAAGTGAAAATAATGCAAAACACAAGGAGAAGTGTGCATTTATATACGAGGTGAATATTTTCTTCCAAGGATTACTATATAAAATCAAGTGCACTCTCTAGTCATGTGATGGGTGTAGTATATTATGGATTAATGGACCAACATTTAAATGTCAATCTAGGGTCCATTGACCTTGAGGCATAACACTAGAAATTCTACATAAAGACTTCAAGGACCTGTAAAACAAAACCCTATTCTATCATATATGCTCACACATCCAAATTTCTTTTAGCACTAACCAATCCTTTAATGATATGCATTTATTAAAAGCGAAACCATAACTATTGAAAATATTAATCTTGTAGTTCTATCAATAATTCTAAGGAAACCCTAGGTACTGGAATTTGGAAAGAAAGCCCTACCTCTAGGGAAATGAAAATCAAACCCTAACAAGTGACTATCAAAGAGAAAATCCTAACAATTAAAATCCCAACCCTGGCTATTATTTAATTGGAGACATGAACATCAATTTTGAACTAGTCCAATAAACTTCAACGCAAATATTATCTTAAGAAGCTAATGAATAAAAGAATTGAAATTCAAGTAAATCAACACACTGTCAAGGAAAATATAAAATTACCTCCCAGACGATGCAGAATACCGAAAAATGTAGTCGGTCCTATAATTAAAAATATTTGTGTACAGTCTACAACAATAAAAAAGGATTAGAAATCTACTCAATGCCTCTGTATGTTATCTTTGCAACCAAACCATATCTTTCCTCAACCTATAAACAGTTATCCTATACACAAGCTTCACAACTTAATAAAATACAAAGAGCATAAAACAAATATATCTGTTGAAGATAATGTGGTTTCATAGATTATAAAAGAATACAATATTAAATAAATTCTTTGCAATTATGGAAAGTGTGAACCACCACTTTATTGAAAATGTTAAAATCTTATAAACAAGTAATCAAACTCTTGGTATAAATGATCCCTTTGACATAATATTAACACATGAAAACAAATTAGATGTATTGACACACTACAATTGTGAGGTGTTGAAATAATGCATATGTCTTGTTTCAATGCACAAATGATAAAAGGATAAAATTTGGAACTAATTTTCTAATGCATCACCATTGTGAAAAGTCTCATAAACTAAGCAGTGATATGTACAGGCATTCTTTTCAGCATGAAAAAAATAGAGTTATGCTACCTAATTATTACTTTACAAACATTCCAAACAAATTTACTTAGGCTTCACATCTTATAATTTTACAGTCTCAATGAGTTCTAGGATAGAGTTATGCTATCCTATGGTTGGTTGGATATTTGAAGTCTCTCTATTAGTTTGCATTCATCCAACAACTAAGATAAGTTTCTAAACCATATCTTATGTGTGCTTATGCAGTATAAATGATAGCTAATGTATTTATATGATAATGAATGTGTATCAATGCTATCAATGATGATGTGTACTCCTATGTGTTGGATTTCAATGTCTTTGGAATGCTTCTTATTGTTGTTAGGGACCTATAGATCCTTATGATGTCAATATGCACCTAAATGAAAAGGTTAATCATATGCTTATGTTTACTTTTTTATATGACTAGGTGACTGTGGTTATGTGTGATTTTCTACTCTATGATATGTGGAAATACATTGCATAGTTATTATGTAAAGTTTGTTGATGGCTGGTGCATAGTAGTGTGTATACTTGTTTAATAAATCCCACTGAAGTATTGTGATGTGTATAAACCCATGAGTTGCATTCTATAATGGAGATGGAATCTCCATGTCTTAGAGCCAATGATCTCTACTGCCAAAATATTTCCTTAGTATCTTGAAAGACCATGTGATCCTCTACTATATCTGATGGTCGTGGTTTTCTTTTTATTCATATTCTAACATTATGATCATGCATTATGTGGGATAATATGGCTAAGTACAATAATTGATTCCTTAAAATATTTCTGAATAGGTTCACAGGGAATAATTCTATATTCATGTTAAGTGAGCCTTGATGAATTTTAAAGAAACCATTATATGATGCTAATGCATTGACTAGGCTGAGTAGAAGATAGAAAAGTTTCCTTTACCTGTTGCATGTTATTTATGTCCCATCATGTCAAAAATTCCATGAGGGTGGTTGCAAAGAGGGGGTGTGGCTGATAGAGGGCACAATATAGAGAAATTCTCATCACCTACTACGAAAAGTTCCCTCATGTCTTGGAAGTGTGATGGTTAGCTCCTTCGATATTGGGCTTGTAGGGTTGTTTATGAAGGGAACATCTGAAAACCCTCATTGGAATTAAATGGAAAAGTAGCACAATATAGGGAGGTTTAGGACATAGCGGGACACTTGATGTAAGTTGAGGGGGAAAATACCACATGGGACATGGATTATGTGTACTTGTGATGTGTCATGTTGAAAACATGACACATGGCATGCAAATATAAAATTTGGAAGGCCAAGTGGTCATATTTTGGGAGACATGTGGCAACCTCCAGGAATTCCACATGGTAGGATGATATCACATTGAGATTAATACAATGAGAAATAGGAAGTTTGACATGCAGGAGAAGTTGATGTATCACTTTGGAGACACTTGGAAGTGTAGCTGTAGAGCTACTTGCCTTGGAGTTTCCATATGGTTTTGACATGGTAATTCACATGGTTGGGAGGCCACATTGTCTCAAAATTCATGACTGTGGATGAAATTTGTTGGTTCCATTTGTAGGTATGCCACAAATTTAATAAAACCTTTAAATTAGACACAAGCCACGTAAGAAAAGTTATCTCGGTTATCTTACAAAGATATTCTTCAAATATCATGGGAAAATTGAATATGGTAGCCTCAGTTAATGACATGGTCGTTTTTTGACATGGTGAGCACATGGTGGACCTCGGGTGAGGTGCTTGTGCCGTGTGGGAATCACGTGGCTAATCCTTCCGAATGTGGCAAGGTTAGGGGGGACTAAACTCTAAATGGTTGTGGATTTTTATCTAGGAGTTAGATACAACTAATTTATATATTTTTGAGAAGCTCTTTATTAGTTGGACATGATGGAGAAATCCAAAGTGAGTTCCACACACTTGGGAATGAAGCATATTTTGTAAAACTATTTCCATAATGAGACCGTGTATGTTGGTTTAGATGGAAATAACACCACTGATCATCTTGGGAAGTCTAAGGGGTTGGGAGGGAGAATTATCTTATGATTTGGAAATGATATTTAAAAAAGGAAAACAAAATATTGTGGCAAATATACTCTGAAGGAATGAGGAAGACACAAAGGGTTTCTTTGTGCTATTTCCATTCCATAATCTCACTGGGTGGAAGAAGCAAGCATAGAATGGAAACAACATAAGAGGGTATGTAATACCTTTCAACAAATATAGGAGGATCATTACATAGAAGAAAAAATTATGTGGAAAAAAAAAAATTTGTTATATCAAGATTGCCTATAATTATATAAGAATTCTCAACAAAAACAAAAGATCCTTTTGGAATTACACACTTCTTCTATAGGAGCACATTTAGTGTTCTTCACAACATACCATAGGACCAATAAATATTTTTCTTGGTAATGTCTTAAAGAATATGTGTAAACTTTTGTTCCAAAATGTGTAGTATGGTAACAAAATATGGGAGAGATAATCAAGACCTTGGGCTCCTTTAGCCATTAGCCATACCAAGTAGGCATTGGGAAAAACAACTCAATTTATTATCCTATAATTTAACCAATATATAAAGAGTTTAATTATGGTAGTGGTAGATCAAATGACAAGATAGGACCATTTTTCTCTCTTTATTTCCCTTTTAAAGAAATTGCATTTATAAAAGCATTCATAAAAATCATCCAAAAGATACATCGAATACCAATGATTATTGTAATTTATAGAGTTCCAATTTTCACTAGATATTTTTGGACCAAATTATTTCCATTTTTTCGTACACAATTGGTTCACATCTCATCATATGAACCTCAATCTAATTGGAAAAATCACATTGTCAATAAGTTTTTGGAAGTATATCTACATTATTTTGCATTTGGTAAATAGACATAATCATTTAAATGGTTTCCCTTGGTAGAATGGTTGTAACATATCCTTCCTTACCTCAAACAATGTCACCATTTATGTCACTTTAGGAATATCATCCTCCATTACATCACCCTTGAAAGTGAATATAAAGACTCAAGTAACAGAGGACCACATAAGGCACCAACAAGAGGTTCTTAGACTATTAATGGACAGATTGATTGTGGCACAAAATAGGATGAATCAATAAGAATATCAACATCCCAATAAAATAGAAAGAAAAAATATCTAATAGTCAACAAGTTTGGATTTTCTTTTAGAATTTTCAAATTAGAAGAGAAAAAAATTCTAACAAGTCACCAGATCAAGTCGAAAATGATATACAAACAATTGGACCATAAATGACAGAAACAAGGAAATGAAATAGTGAAACAACCTCATACAAGACAGATAAAAGTGTAAGATTCAAGAAAATATATTAACACATGAGAGTTATAGATTATATAAAAGCTAAACATAACCCTTCCATAGGAATAAAACATAGATCTAAGATGCATAAAACGATAATCAAAATAAATCACACAAAAAAAACTAATTTAATTGCTCCCTCTAAGAGCATAAGGTAATGTTAGTTTACTTCGTGGATGAGATCATGGAGTGACGAGACTAAGAAATCACTACATACACGGAGTGATGATATTTTGTGGTCAAATTGTTTGGAGGAGAAATATTTATACCTTTTTCAAAGGATGTGAATTTGATTTTTAATAAACCCACAGGAAATAACCGTCAATAGAGAATCACTAAGAAAAATTAAAAATCAAGGAATATTAGAAGAAGATGGAGATACTAGGGATTCACCCCTAGCATGGTTGCCAATTTTATTTAAAAATGTTTCACTCTAGATAAAACATACTATTCTCTAGTATATCCCACCTCAAGACTGACCAAATTACCAATAAATGAATAAATATTTTTTTCCTAAGACCTAATTGCATACAATCCTTTCACAAAAGAATAGACACAAAAGAGGGAATCAACCTAGTTATCCTTGCATGTTAATGTATATAGTGAACTTTCTCAAGTAGTTAAAGCATTGATTCTCACACAAAGATATTTATTTAGCTCCTAGAACCTGTCACCTAAAAACATTTTCAAACAAGTGAAGACACTCATTTCTTCCAATGAAAAGAAAATTAATGCATGCAATAAGAACTTATGATACCATATAGAAATACATCATGATCTAATCTATCAAAATATTTAAGAGAGGGAAAAAAAACTCAGTAATCTATATGAATGGATGGTGCAACAAGTACATTATACCATAGTATTTAGGTATTCCTCTCTAATTCCTTGATGTTCCTCCTTCCTTTACTAACACACACATATTTCGGTCATTTAGGTAGCATTAGAGGATCTCCTAGTAGAAATCCTCTGACATAAACAATGTAGTATACTTATTCCCTCCTCCTCTTCCACCCATGAGAGGATTTGGTTATATAGGCACTTTCAAGATATGGAAGGATGTATCTAGTCACCTAGGGCTAATAAAAGTTTATAAAATGCTCCAATAATTGACCCTATTGTAAGTTATGAAACCCTCATTTGAGTTGAACATCTTGGAAAGGATGAACTCTACAACTTTAGGGAACCATTATTCAATTTACAAAGCCATTTGTGTAGTTTGAAGAATCCATGACATGATGCTCATTAATAGGGAGTGATGCCCACATAGGTTGATAAGGACCAAGAAGCGATGGAGTGCCTATTTAGAAACAATAACAGTAAAAGTGGTCCACTTTAGCCTGAAACTGATATAAGTTTAACTATGGTTTCTTATAATAATGCTAGAGTAGAAAATATGGTTAAACAAATCATTTCGTAATCATTCAATACCCAAAACTTCATGCAGTGGAAAACATTGAAATCAATGTAATCAGAATGATATAAATAATATTCAAATTAGTTTTGCGTAGATGATGGTCAATGCATTATTCAAGCCATTAAGAACATTTTAGAGTTAACAATATAGTGTATTTGTGAAGTAAAAGTGGAAATATAAGAGACATAATGTTGTATTCATGCATCTATTTATTTTCACTTTTCATGCAAATTATATGTGTAGTTAGTTATATTCCAAAATATAGTCTTTTACAAAACTCAATTCATCTATTCTTTGATTTCTACTAGGCATTTCCTATTTTCTAGTAATAAATTAAAGGAAAATGATCATTTCATAATCTAATACTGATAAGGAAAAGCTATGCAATTTCAACAAATGATAATAATCTACAGAAATCTGTTACATAGTGAAACAACTATTTGGTGGAACTAATTCATTCTCTATTCAAATATACCACCCAGCAAAGACTAATGTTCGAATGACAAAGTTCGAATACCGGCCAACAAAGACTAATGTTATAAAGACAAATTATGAATACCGCCCAGCAGAGACTAATGTTCTAAAGTCAAAGTAGATATTTGCATTGAACAATGTAATGAAATCCATGAACCCTTGACAAAGTCTTATTCATTTTCAAGCTACTCCAAAAAAAAAAATATTGAAACATCCCTAAAAGTACCAAAACTATATAAAATAATATCCTAAGATTATTTAAATTTTTGAGTATTAGTTAAATAATTTGCAAAGTAAT
This sequence comes from Pinus taeda, assembly GCA_000404065.3. Lineage (NCBI taxonomy): Eukaryota > Viridiplantae > Streptophyta > Pinopsida > Pinales > Pinaceae > Pinus > Pinus taeda. Next base: position 188,263 of record APFE031545318.1, on the reverse strand, counting down.
TTTTATCATCATCTCCTAATTCTATTTTGACTCCATTCAATACCGAGGATAATAATAATTAAAATCCCTATAATGAGTGTAAATGAAAATGGTATACTTATACACATTTTTTTTGTAAGTGATTGTCAACACATTATACAAGCCACAAAGAAAATTTTAAAATATCCAAAATATAGTATATTTCCAAAGGACATGAAGAAGTATAAGGAAAACAATTTTAACAATTTTACATTATTGCATTCATTTGCTTCCCCAATTTTAGATGGTGCACCCCAATTTATTAGGGTGAGTGGATTGTCGCTCCTCATCCTAACTTTCATCCTTAAATATTTCATTTTAATGTTTGACTTCATTTCGACTTATGATTTTCAATGTTTTATTTCATTTATACTTATCATTTTTAATAATAAGTCAATGATGAAATCATGTAATCATTATTTCACCATGCAATTACAAACTTTGTTGATAAAAATACTCTTTTATCGCTTAGTGATTGTACTGGGGATAAATGAGAAAATTTTTAATTGTCACTAAGTAAGAAAATTAAAATTGTTACTGATCTATTATAAAGAAGAGAAACATAAGAAAAATAATATATGCAATTTTATAGTTAGTTGTCTTTGTTCCCTTTCTCAACTAACTACAACAGAATATCGTTATGTAACAGAAATTGGTTATGTAATGAAAGACATGTATTGAGTGCAATTAGTTGTTTCTCTATTCCACCAAACCACCCAAACGAAATCAATGTTATAAATCACAGATATCCATGATCACTAACCAATGCGATGAAATCCATGAAACCTTTATTTAGTGTTATTTATTTTCAATCACCGTTAAGAAAGAGATAGTTGTTTAAAGATGGTGAAACTAAACCAAATTTATATAAACTAAGATCATTAAATTACTTAAATGTTTAGGTATTAGTAAAATAATTCTTATTGTAATTCCAAACTTACTTACCTAATGCTATATTGGTTTCATTTGGTACAAGGGAACATAAACCAAGAGGGAACCATCTAACAATTGAAAATGAGAATGATATAATTGTTATGCACATTTGTTTTGATTTGATGGCAGTCAACACATTATTCACATTGGTTTTGGATAGATGATAGTGAACACATTATTCAAGCCGCTAAGGAAATATTATATACAAAATATAGTGTATTTGTACAGGCAAAGTGGAAATAATATATTTGATCGTCCATTAAGTTCACATATGCTTGTGATTTATATTTATTCCAAGCTAGATTCCATAAATACATTTTTGTAGATGCCATCCATTGATTCCTTATTGTTAGCTGGACATTTCCTAATTATATAAATTAAAGAAAATGAACATTACATCATCCGGAAATGATGGAATGAAGATATGTAATTTTAATATATGATTTAAATCTACATGTTAACATTTTATGAGTTCTTTAGGTTAATAATACTAACTCATATCCTTCCGAAATCATATTGAATTGTCAATGTTTGATTTATTTGATATTTATTCTTTTTAATAATAGATTGATGATGAAATATGCTGCTCCTTTTTCATTATCTAATTATAAACTTTGTTGATAAAAATATTCTCTTATACCTTAATGATATTGATTTGGATAAATGAGACATAGTTTTTGTTTTCTATTAAATGAGCCATAATTTTTATTTTCCATTAGATAAGCGCATTGAGATATTTTTCAATCCAACCTAAATATGAAAATTAATTAATCAAGGGATAACCTCTAAACAAATTTGTTGCATAACGAAAGATCTATTGGATGGAAATAGTTGGTTCCTTATTCCACTAGACCACCCAATGATGATTAATGTTTTAAATAAAAAACTAATAGAACAATATTTGGCATAATGGTTAATTATTACCAAAGCTATGATTGGAAATTGAATAATAACAATATTACCACATCTAATATTATTATACATTATGGAATGACTCATAAATAGAGATATGTTTCCCATTGAAAAATGTGATCCTCGATAGAATAATACATCGAATAGTATACATTATGGAATCAATCATAAATAGAGATATGTTTCCCATTTAAGAATGTGATCCTCGATAAAATAATACATCGAATAATAGGCATTCAAGTGTGAAATTATTGGATAACATGGATAAAAGAATCTAGTTTAAAAAAAAAAGAGGATAACTTTCAAGCTTGACACCAAAGAAGGAATGAAATTGAATATTTTCAATAAGTGAGTGAATTACGTATAAATAATAATCTCTATGACAAAAATAATGTACAATAGGTTGGGTTTTTAGTACATGCACATATGTAATCACTATTAAACAAACACTTGCCTTATTTAATTACACATGTAATGAAGTTAGTGTTGAGTTAAGTAGTCATGCACAAATGATGAAATCATGCATATGAAACAAATGTAGATGTGTGGATAGACATGCATCAGTGGGGTGATGGGCTAGTGATGCATCTGAAAATGGGCTTCACATAAGTAGTTGAACTGTGACTAATGCAAAGCAGAAGGAGAAGTGTGCATTTATATATGAGGAGAATAATTTTTTCCAAGGATTAACATAAAAGCAAGTGCACTCTTTAGTCATGTGATGGGTTTAATATATGATGGATTAATGTACCAACATTTGAATGTCAATCTAGGGTCCATTGACTTTGAGGCATACCACCGGAAATTCTAAAGAAAGACTTCAAGGACCTATAAAACAAAACCTTATTCTGTCATATCTGCTCACACATTCGAATTCCTTTTAGCACTAACCAATCCTTCAATCATATGCATTCATTAAAAGTGAAACCCTAACTATTGAAAATATTAATCTTGCAGTTCTATAAAAAAATCTAAGGAAACCCTAGGTACTGGAAATTGGAAAGATAACCCTACCTTTAGGGAAATGAAAAGTAAACTGTAACAAGTGACAATCAAAGAGAAAAATCTAACTATTAAAATCTGAACCCCAGCTACTAATTTATTGGAGACATGAACATCAAGTTTGAACTAGTCCAATAAACTTCAAGGTAAACATTACCTTAAGAAGCTAACGAATAAAAGAGTTGAAATTCAAGTAAATCAGCAGACTGTCAAGGAAAATATAAAATTACTTCCCACATGATGTAGAATATCAAAGAATGAAATCCATTTATAAATATGTCGTCAGTCCTATAATTAGCAATATTTTTGTAGGGTCCACAACAATAAGAAAGGATTAAAAATCTACTAAAAACTTGAGTATGTTATCTTTGCAACCTAACCATATCTTCCCTCAACCTATACACATCTATCCTCTACACAAGCTTCACAACTTAATAAAAAAAGAAAGACCATCAAAAAACGATAGATGTTCAATCTAATGTGGTTTCATGGATTATAAAAGAATACAATATTAAATAAATTCTTTGCAATTATGGAAAGTGTGAACCACCACTTTATTGAAAAGGTTACAAGCTTATAAATAAGTAATCAAACTCTTTGTATAAATGATCCCTTTGACGTAATACTAACACATGAGAACAAATTAGATTATTGACACACCACAATTGTTAGGTGTTGAAATAATGCATATATGTCATGTTTCAATGCACAACTGGTAAAAGGATAACATTTGGAACTAATGTTCTAATGCATCACCATTGTGAAAAGTCTCATAAACTAAGAGGTGATATGTACAGGCATTCCTTTCTTCGTGAAAAAAAATAGAGTTATGCTACCTAATCATTACTTTACAAACACTCCAAACAAATTTACTTAGGCTTCAAACCTTATAACTTTACAGTCTCAATGAGTTCTGGAAACAAAATGTTTCTTCAAAATAATGTCTAGATCTGTCTTAATCCCTAATTCAAACTTAACTCAAATTTGTACAATGTGTAGATAGAAACTCGACACTCAAGGTGTAATTGATCCATTCATTATTCAAGAAGAGAAAATGTGTGTTTATACAAAACAAAAAACTATTTGTAGTCCAAAAGAGACATAACTTCTGGAAACTTTAACTAACAATAACATTTAGCTTGAGAAGAGACTATGATCACCAAAAGTTCAGAATGTTTGTGAAATGACATTTTTCTTCACTAGGGCCTTCCTGATATGAGATTTTCTTTAAACTAGTTTCTTATTGGGAATAATTCAAATAACAAGATTTCATTAATCACAAATTCTATCAAGATGTGAATTATATATTCTATTTTAAGAAAAAATGATTGAGAGTCAATCACTACATGAATTTCAACTTATGGTGTTCATTAACCATTACCTATAGAACACTATTAACTTGTTGAAAATCCTTTGAACACAGATAGATCTGGTAAAATTTTGAACTGTAACTTGAACAAAAGGCTCCAATTATTAAAACCCTAGATTATGTATTGAAAAACAAAGGATTGGGTGATTTGATTACCGAAATACTCTCGTACAAATGTCGTTATAAATCATGAATAACATTTGTGACGTATTCAATCATATCAAAGATATATACCTATAATCATGATGTTTGCACATCTATAAATGTAAGGCATATCTCAAATTAAAGAATATATATTACAGATAGAGCCTATATATATCATTAAGAAAGAGAAACTCTAGACCTGAGATTGAGCATACAAAATCACACCATACCAGAAATCAGTTATTAGATTTGTAATATAGTTGAATAAATACACAAGAAGGAGGGAAATGATATGGACTGGTGAGGCCAACCAACTATCTTGTGTTTCCTATAGAAAAATAAATCACAAAGAACAAATTAAATATAGAAAACTAAATCATAGAACTAGGCATAAAATAAAATTTGTATCATATTTTCTTAGCCTCTACATTGTATCAATGTCTTTGATCTAGTCATTTAAAGAATTAACTAATGATATAGATTTACAATAATGCCACTTCCCTCTAGCACAGATCCATGGATAGTCCTTTTATACATGTTACATTACAAATTTACGATGTAACAACCCATTTTCTCCAAATCTGCGCATAATTTGGGATTATGGAAAATTGCACTTTTTAACAAACTAGCCCCAAAGAACCTTTTGTATCTCCCATACCATGGTGAATTTTTGAAAAAGTGTTAATTTTTTCTTAGGGCTATATCATTATTTTCTTTAGATAATTTCATTTTTTCATTTACACATTGAATTGACCCCACAACATCATAAAATTATTCAGTAACATATGCACTTATGAAGAAAGGACAATATCATCGATAATCCTATAGAATATAAAGGAAAAATAGAACAAAAACATTCACACATAGAGACAACATGATTGGGTAGAGACCATGGAAAAACCCCACAAGTGGAAAAACCATTTCAAATTCTTCTTCTTATTAGATTGTCATTGAATGTTTTAGCAAAGAGAGAGTAAAATGATCCATAGCTTAATCTACAAAACTATCTAGCAAAATAAGATAAAACTTGATGTAGAAGCCTGTTGTCAAATTTCAATATATGTGGTTAACTAACTCTATAGTAAATTGTCAAACTTTGTCATCAACTGATAAAATGACATCGTAGTTTCCAACTACATAGAGAGAGTGTCCGTGTTTGTGGTTGAAGCTCTCCAATCACACACATGAGCCTGTGAGCTTGTGGTTGTAATCAAATTTTTCATGTGACAAGCCTACAGTTCAAAACAAAAACCATCAACACATGTGCAAGCTTCAGACCTTACAATTTCATACCTGTAGGAACAAATGTCCACGACCCAACCTTAGACTTATGCAAACCAATTAATGAAGAAGAGAAGAGGAAGATGTTTAATGAATTGTCCCTAAACGAGTGTCACTTGACCTATATTTATAGCCATCCATGGGTGTTAAAATTCTCCTTTGGGCTGACCAGTCTTTTTGTGCACATGTGGGCTTTTCTTGAAAAATAATTTTTCCCTTGTCTAAATTTAGTGCTTCAATAGGCAAAATGGTGCTCTAGGAGATAGGAATCTAGTCCCATGATTGAAATTTTCAACTGACATGCCAAACATTAGCACTCACTATTATTTAGGGAAAAATTCCAATCTTGCCATCATATCGTGTTCCATCTCAAGTATCTCATCGTCAAATGTCATCATTGCTTATCTCGGTTCATCTTTGCTTATCTCTGCTGATATGATAAACATTATTGAATGTAAAAGAAGAATAATTTGAGATTTTATGGGAGCTCAATCTACCACCCCTTATCCGTTGGGGAGCCATTTATACCACATAGAATCACTTCTAGTGACAAGTCAATGTTTCTACCCGAGAACCTCTGCCAATGGGGAGCTAATGCTATGACCCTATAAAACTTTGCCAGTAAGGAGCCTATGCTATGAGACGAGAATATCTGTCAGCAGGGATCCTAAAGCTAGGACCTTGGAAGCTCTACCATTAGGGATCCAATGCTATGACCCAAGAAACTCTTCTAATGGGGGAGCCTAATGTGATGACCTAGGAAACTCTGCTAGCAGGGAGTCAATGTTATGACCTAGGAAACCACAAAAGATAGGAGGGTTTCCATTCCTTATGTGGTGAGGATCATTCCCATCCCATTACCTAGAGATAATAATAGGGATGCCACTTACCATACATGGTAAGGATTGCACCTATCCTATTATATGTTGATCTTCCCAATACGACCCTAAAGTTTCAAGTGGTATAACACTTGCATCTCTAGCCTTGGTGGGATGCCACTTACCACAAATAGTAAGGGTCACACCTAACTCAAGCAACCAACACCCATTATCAAAATGGGTGGGAAAGAAATATGCCAACTCTGATATAATCTTCATAGATCAAGATAGGGGAGCTACTGTTTCCACCCTATGGGTAATATATGAGGACGATATCATATTGTCCAAAGATCCCTGAACCACAAGAGCCCTACATATAAATACCTTACCCTAGGAGCTAAGACACATGGGAAGAGTCAACCTAATGTCCTCGATCAATCCAAAACCTTACTCCAAAGGATGAAATCCATTAGTCCATGCTTTTTTATAGATCATAAACATATCAACGTTCTCAAATCTTCTACCAGCTTAACCAACGCACTGAAGAGTTGCCTCAAACATGACAAAGAACATTAGTCCTGTATTTTTATATTCATATAGGAAACCAAGACCAAATATTATGTTAGAGAAAATATATATCACAAAGGATATGCTCTTCATTCAACCTCTCAAGAACGCAAAGACCACAAGTCTAGTCTTGTCTCATACATCATCTCAATCGATGAAGATATATTTGTCCCATCTACATACGAGATTCTATTCCAATCAAATTCCACTCTTGTTATCACAATATATCTCTATCATATCTTGAACCTACTGAACCAACTCTCCATAGAGCTTCCTTAACAAAAATTCCCCACCTATCCATGCTAGAAACAATGTACTCAACCTTAGATGTGCTTAAATCTAGGAAATTTTATTTCTTATTCATCCATGATATCATTGTATATCCCAAGTAGCACTCAAATGTGTTATTTCTATTTCCAACCCAGTCATCATTGTATCCATGTGGACTCATATCTGCAGAAGTATATCTTACAATCTTCCATTGTGAACTCACAGTTCAATTGCCTCTTATGCTCAATCATCACAGGCCCACTACTTGTCAATAATATATCATCAATATATAAAATCAAAATCAAAGGAATAGATTGGACCAACATAAATGTTTAGATCAAGCTACTTCCACACTTCACCATGTAACTTTCAGTGCATTCATGCCAGACTCGAAGAACTTACTTAAAACCATACAATGCTTTCTGCTCAAAGAACTCTCCATTATCTGTTGGATGTCTTATAGGTATGTCATATTCCTGGTGCACTCCTTTAGATTCTTTTGTCCTATAGGCTCAACCATACCCATCGATCTTATTTCATGTGGCTAGGAGTCTTATAATTGCACCCTTAATTCCTTTTCCTCGCAGATGTGGCTTGGATTAGGAGAAACTTTCTTTTCTCAAATTAGAACTTGCCAAAACTTCTTCAACAACATCAAATGGTTACTCATGTCCATAATCCTTCCTTTAATAGTGAAGTAGCTTCTTAGATAATAATAGGAGTTAAAATATTATGAAGAGTTTGTCCCTCTAAATGAGAAGCTTGTTCAATCATTATCTTTCACGAAATCAACCTAGCTATTGTAATATTACCGTGCTACAACAAAACTATTAGATAAAAAACTATATCAGATTCTAAAACATATATCATAGAAATTCATCATCATGTCATCAAACATTCATCAAGGGTTAGTGTCATATAAGAGTATCTTCATAGTTCAAGGATAACAATCATAACATCAAGTCAAGACATCCAATTCTACCACGTCTTATTTAATTAACCTTACCAAGGTCAACAAGGGAATCAATCTTATTTTCACACTTTCACCATGGTTATCTCAAGAATTCACAACAATATCAAGCTACTATACATCAAAATCAATTTCATACCCTTATTTATGAGATCAAGAAGTCCATCATGTCTAGAAGAAATATGCTTGCTAAATATAAAGAGCACTAATATATATCACATGTACCATACATCAAACTTACTTTCTTATCATACCTCAGGGCTTATCCTTCTAATATTGAAACTTACATACCTTATAGTATTTGTGTAACTTTGCATCTTGTAACACTTATTTGCCATTGGTAGTCATAGCAATTTTTCATCATTCCTCTATCTCTTCTCTTCCTGCACTAGTTTTATTTTCTTGCACCTAAGATGATCCTTCAGAATGATCTTATTTTCACATATCATTTAGAGGTTAGAAGTATACATATACTGAAATATTCACATAATAAGAAATAAATAGTGTCATAAAGAAATATAATAGATATAAAATGTGTTATCTTTAATGAGAGGTGATCATATTCTCTTGAACTAGCCTTGCCTTCAATACTTTCATCTACTTCATCAACAACCATGCCCCATTGAGACTAGCCCAACTAGGGTTATACTAAATGTTGGCTTATTTGGGCTTGGCTACCTCCTTTTGTTTCTGAATAGCGGCCTCATCACATTCCACTGCCGTGGGTCCTTGCCAAGCCACGGGCCAAGCCTCGACAATCTTGTGAACAACAACATTAGTGACAATGAACCGGAGAGGGGTCCATGTCTCGGCTCGGTCCTTTCGCGCCTGGATGTAGATGTGATGCATATCTACCATGAATTCCGCAATGTGCTTCATACTCTCATAAACTTCATTTGTTAAGCATGGTAATGCATTGATCCACTGACACACATTCACGTCCATCAATACCCAAAAGATCTTAATCCCCTGAATTCTGCTTGCATCCTTGGTCACCCAGAGGGATGCATACTATGCGGCTTCTGGCCATTCTGGGGTTAAAATAGGAAACTGGATATCTTCAGGCAACTCAGTAGCAACCAACATGAGGGACAGTAGCAGCCATGCATAATAGAATAGCTTGCCTTCTTCTTGGACTTCAAGACAATTGGCTAGAAATTCTTCACAAAGAAACTGACCAATTGAATCGTACACCAGCGACACATTCTTCAACCAGTGCGATAACTATGACGGAGACCTCAGAGCTTCGAAATTTCCTCATTACCTTTCCTGCTAGAAACTCAATGGCCACCCGGACTATGTCATCAAAGATACTATCAATGACGTACCCTCGCATTCCCTTGGTGAGCTTATATGTCTTCTTTAGTCATTCTATAATTCCTACATGAATACTTTTGGTCGTAATTTCGTGCGAGTCCCATCCGGTGTAGGGTAGATGTGAGACTCGGTGAACAAGTTATATTGTGATACAAATGATTTTACCGACCCATAGTGTATCTTCATGCACTAGACAAAGAAACTGCTTGATGACTAACATAGTAATAAGGGGTCAAGAAAAGTGCGAAATTTCCAGGAGAAAAGGTAATCTAGCTTTGTCTACCTTTCGGAGCCACTCCTTTGGCTGTGGAGTGGTCAACATGCCTTCTATCATGTGGTCCATTAAAGCATTCGTCACTAGATGGGGAAATTTTTTTTGATCTACAAGGTTGCAATCATCGAATTTCATCATCACGACATAGCCAACCACCGATTTTTCTCCTGGGACATCTTTCAGGAGAGAGGGGGTAGTGATGATACTACTGAATTCATCCAGGTTTGTGGATACCTTGTTCATCCCCTTGCTTGGAGGTATATACTTGGGTCATCACACCGGCTGTATAGGGTATTCCTCAGGGACGTCCTCTTCGACCCTCATGGGAGACTCTTATGTTTCTTCCTTGCTATCAATGATAACAATTTTACCTTTTTCCTTCATTGTGGACTTGCCAACCTGCAGGTGTTATGGCAACCACCGAATTGATTCCGAGTGGAGGTTTCTTCTTGGTCTTTGTTGTCCATGGGGATTTAGAGTGTTTTGCTTCCTGTAGTGACTCTAGGTGTGGACTATCAGTGGTAGGTCTTTGAGCTTTGAAGATGACATCCTTGTAATGCCATGACACTCCCTGAAACCACGAACTATTTTCAAATTCCTCGATGCTCATGATGTAGGAAATATAGACTAATTCTCTTGCCAGATAGTATGAGGTGGTGGTGTGACCTTTACTTTGTTTATAAATCGATTGAACTCAGAAATTGGCAACTTCATTTTGTGGTAGCTCATAAATGTGACTTGGGTGGTTATGCTTTTGCCTTAATGGCCCAGTTCCCACTTCACGGTGCTTTAAATGTGTGATCATATCATGACCAATATCTTCAATTGTCACTTTTAGTCTTTCCTTTGCAGCTCCGAATCCCCAAGGTCACAGATGTTGTTTCTGTAGGGGGTCGATGGTCATGTCACGCCATTGTACAACAACCTATTTTATAGTCATGCACTCTCTTCCAACTGCTTGGGTGCTGGGATTAAACCCTCAATGGATAGTCAGAAAGGTGAACCCTTCCCGTGGGTCCCCCAATTCCTCACTGGCACGGGTCACGAGCACCTGAGATGTTCTCTTGCTTCTATCACAAAATTATGGTGTGTGTGCCCCTATGGCTTCTGGTGTAGCCATATCAATGTAGGAAAGCAGGCTATGTTGGCTTCCTTGGGCCATTCCTTTTTTTCATCTAGGGCGGCCACTTCTAATTAAAGTTTCTCGATTGATTTATTTAACATCATATCATGGTCAAGGATTTGGGCCTCAATTTGTTCCAACTCATCAAGTAATTGTTTTCCATGCCGAATGGCAGCCCACAATTGCTAAACCTTGTCGTAGATGCCATCTATGGGGGGAGAAGCTATGCCTATAGTTGTTGATTGGGCTATAGGGGGAGGTTCCCTCTAGCTTGATGATCTTGTGGTCCACTCTGGTCTATTTGAGATGTTGATCACCCGCCATACACCTATCTTCTTCATATTATCATTTTGTGCCAACTTAACTATCGCGCATATCTTCCAATTTGGAGTCGAAACTTTCTTGTGTATCTGAGCTTCCCCAATCCCTCTATTGGTGCACATGCCCTGTCTACCGATCCACTAGGTGCTTCCTATACTACACATGTGAGCTGGTCTTTAGTGGTCACGTCCTACTCTTTCTGGTAGTGTCTTTCTTCACATCATGATGATTGAGTAACCCTATTACAGTTGAGTGTTGTAACTCACTATAATTTATTTTTCTAGCACTCCATCTCCTCCTCAGAATTGATAGTGTAGATACTCTCACATTCCCATGAGGTTCTTCTATTGTCATTGTAATGCATTTGACTAGTATTTTACACCGTTATCTAATAAATGCAATCCAGTTCATCATTATTTTGCTCATCGCTGACGGGTTTTATGTAGCGCTCCCCTTCTGCTGTGTCTAACAAAACTACTACACGAAGTGACTTCTTTTTGAATGTCATCATGTGCCTTTTGAATTTGATGATTCATTTCATGTCGATGGCCCAATTAGTCTTGAGCAAAGCAGGGTATGGATTGCTATCATTGATAAGCTCTATTACTTCGAAGTCGGTCTAGGTCGTTACAACATCGATATCCACCGTCACCCCTTGCAATCAACCCATTGGTAATTTTTTTTGTTGGTTATCCATTTCTAGTTGAATCAGGGATCACTGTAGTACGGGCTTGCCTATACGCTCCCAAGTTTGCTTAGGTAGTATATTTGCATCCGAGCCTAAATCCAGGATGGGTTGAGCCATCTCATAATCTCCTATTTGTGTCATCATTCTCATTCCTCATCTAATGCGTAGAGCATGTCATCCTATCCTCTGGAGGACCTAGGGTTCACTGAATTTGGTCCTCCTAGTAGTCAATTCCTATAACCCATGCATGACATTCTGATTCTACAACAATTTCATGTATGCATCAATAAAGGAGGTTATCATGTAGGGGTCCACTTTGGCTTCTGTTTGGTCCTTCCTAGCTAAGGTAGTGGCTTTTATGAAGCTCAACTGATCTTTGTTTGGCCTTACCCTTCCCTATTGGGGTCCAACAGTATGGTTCCCCATAGGTGAGTCGCCTCACTCCCTACCTTTGTTCCTTTCTACCATTGTGTTGCTCCTTTGTACCATATTTATACTAGTGTTTCTTTGTGGGGTTCTGCATGCATCATCTAGACATTCTAGGTTGGTGAGGTTGAAGCACCCCTTTCTCGTTCAATTAGGCAAGCAAGGTTGGACAATCTACCAATTCGTGATCAGACTATTTGCAATAAGGACATGAGATCCTAGTTGGGTTAGTGCACTCACGAGTATAATGTCCTGTTCACCACAATTATAACAAGCTATCTGCCTGTGACCTCAGCGGGGTCCCCATTCTCTTCCCTAACCTTGTCCTTGAAATACTATGTGTGTTTCAACTTGCACCCTATAGGCTGGGGTCTGTTCCATCATTAAGTTGTAACTTCGACATGTTCACTCATCGTGTTCTACTGATCGACCAAAATTGCAATATAATTGTTGTGAGCTCTAGGTATACTTCTGTAATAGATGGTTGTTATATGTTGCATGTTTCCCTCCCACCTAGCAAATCATGCACTAGAGCATAGGCATGGAATTTTTTCCTATCTAGACTTTCACTTTTAATGGCATCGGGCCTCCTCCTACGAGATAGTTTACGAAGACTGGGCAATGGTCTTTGTCGTGTGCATGGCTTTTACATTTAATACACCATGCCTCTGGCTATATACTTGATTGAGGCATTCTTCCTTGCTTCAAGATCTTTACTTCCAAACTTAAGTTCTGAAGTTGCGCGTGGAGTTGCCGAACTCCCAACCCTGGGTCCGGAATTAGGGTCGCGTATAACCTCATAGCTGTCTCTAGTGCCTTGGCCTGGATTGAAATCTTCTATTGTGATAGAGCCATCCTTAGATGGGGTGTTAACGATGCCACAAACCACACATAATGTTGTCCATCACTCAATGTCATATTAGCTTAGCAAATAGTACTCTTTAATCTTTGGTCCATATCCCACATGGTTTCACCAGGTAGCATTGCTATTTCTTTGAGCCCAATGATCGATTGGTTCTCAGACTTTGGTCGCCCAAACTCCTTATTAAGTGCATCCTGTATAGCTACTAGTCCTTCATTCAAATGGTCGGTTGAGTGTTTTATCTACCATGTCAGTGCGTGGTCCTAGAGTGCACTGACCAATGTAACCTTTTTGATGTTTTCATCTGTTATACCTTGTGCGTCCCATATGGAGTTTATCACAAACCAGAACTGGCTTGGACCTTCATTCCTTATACCTTGAAAGATTGGTAACTTGGCTGTGGCTGCCATCCCTATTCTAGGAGGTGGTGGAAGACGTGGTGTGGGAGGACACAACGTGTGTGATGAGGGTGATGTTGTAGATGGAGGTGGTATCAGCAGAAGGTGTTCTGTAATGAACCAGACTATACTTCTAGGTGAGAACCTAGCAAGATCTTCCTTGCTTTCTTGCGAGATAGAAATCAGAGGATTGTTCCCTACTCCTCCCATTCCTCGGTAAACTCTTCCATTCTGTGTTACCATAGACATTGATGTACACGCATAATCTATTTTTCGTGCAACAACATCTTAATCCAAGTGCTTAATGACTTGATGGACTAACCTCGCAGTCCTTGGAGAAATTGTCTTTCTACTTTGCTGTAGCTTACAATGGTATCTATTATGAATTTAGTGATAAATCCTCCAATGATTCGATCTACCCAGTGATCAACCACATGCGTGAGTTTGTCTTTAGTGGCTTCTAGTCTACACATCAGTTCTGGGGTTCACACTATCGACTGGTCTAATCTACACCTTCCCACACTATCAGCTAACTTTGTGATCCACTCATACAATTCTATCGGGAATGTTACGAAGAAGATCTCATGTATGTCTGTGAGGATATAGTGATCCAACCATTGTTTCCTCTGATATCTGTGAGTTCCTGTTTTCCGGAACCGCGAACTCATGGAGCTTGAGATCCCACCAATCTTTGAGTTCTTTCTTTGTAGGATTCCAGTATTCCCACATTAGAAACCCCTTAGGCAGATCCCAGTCCCGGCAACGGAACCATTTGTTGGCTTTTTTGGGCTTGACCCAGGTTTAGAAGAATTATTTAGCCAAAGAAATCCTGCAGCTACCAGCCCTTTCGGCAATAGCCCACAAAACGCGGACCGGGGTCTCACCCGAGGTAGCAGGGGAGGGTGCTGGAACCAGGTTTCTCCACCTTGGGGATGCTTTCGATGTGGGTTGGGGCTTGTGTGCTATTCTGTAGCCTTATGCTGCACCATATCCGTGCAGATCAAAATATCGTAATCACGCTTATTACAGATTAAATCACTTATTATTGGTTTGATCTAGTCAAAGCAGTCTTTAAGCAAACATTTATTATTATTGGTTACTTCATGCATCAAGAGTAACCGAGTTCACATGTATTTAATCATAGCAAATGCAGAAATCACAATAGTTCATTTATCATAAAGTAGTGAAGATGCAATTAGCACAGAATTTAGAAGAAACTTATCTTTATTATCAATTTTGACCAATACATCTAGATCCACCCTGCAAACTTAGCTGCATGGGTCTGTGCACACAGCTGCGGACTTACCAAGCCTTTGCGCACATAGTTGCAAAGCCTCTACCTTCTACCCTACTCCCTTGACTCAGACTTACAACTGCTCATAGACTATTCACCCATTACATCATAGGACCAAAACTCCAGAAACTGATCTACTTTTCCCTCATAGAGCTTCGCTCTATTTATACTTTCCCTTGGCTCATAGTCCCACCGTGGGTTGACTCTATTAATATTTATTTACATTATCTTCAAGCGGACTATCCTTTGACTCAACCTACTATAGCTCGTGCTCTGCACTTTCTGCAGATTCTTTTACCCTAACATTACCCAAAATTCTGGGCTTCGCACCCTATACTCTTTTCGCGAGGATTTTGCTACCGAACACTAAATCTAACACAAGTACTAGAACAACTTTTGACAGATCATGGTGAAAAAATAAAGCTGTTATCTTACCCCAGAGTTTCTTCCAAACCCTAATCTCATGATATTCATCAAACCCTAATAACCAAATTACCTAGGGTTTCCCTCAAACCCTAGTATTCTTGTAGCTCTCTTCCATATTCTCTTGCTTTCATAAAATGTGTCTTCTTAGGGGTGATGACAATGACTTTTGTTCATCCTAGCTCTAATACCATGTTAATTTTTTTCTTATAGATATATTGTTATTTACTTTAGATAACTGCATTTCATCATTTACACATTAAATTAACATTATTGCGTAACATGTGCAATTATGTAGAAAGAACAATATCATCAATAATGTAGCGGAACATGAAGGAACAATAGAATAAAAACATTCACACATAGAGACACCAAGATTGGTTGGAGACCAAGGGAAAATCCCATAAGGGGGAAACTCCTTTCAAATCCTTATTCTTAGTAGATTGTCATTGAATGTTTCAACAAAGAGAGATTATAATGATCTATATATTTAACTGCAAAACTATCCACCAAAATCAACTAATAAGCATCCAGGAGATGAGCACAACAATACTAAGAATCAAAACCCTAATTTTAGAGCCTGTGGTCAACTTTAAATATATGTGGTAAACTATTGAAATCTGTGGTCAACTGATAAAATGAAACCCTAGTTTCCAACTACATGGAGAGAGTGTATGTGCATATGACTAAAACCCTCCAACCACATGCATGAGCTTCTAACCCAATAGTTGTAATCAAAATTTCCCTATGAGAATCCTATGGCTGGAAACCAAAACCCTAAACACATGTGTGAGCTTTGAACCCTACAATTTTGAACATGCACAATCTAATATTCGTGACCCAACCTTATACATGTGGAAACAAATCAATGAAGAAGAGAAGAGGAAAATGCCTAATGCATTGTCCCTAAATGAGGGTCACTTGAATTGTATTTATTTTTGGGAAAAATACTGAGAGGGGGGTAGTGAATCCATATTTTAAAAACTCACAATAATAATTTTCTCTTCTGAAATATATATGCGACTTCACCAAACCGAACTCGTATATGTACATGAATTTGTAAAAGAAACTAGTGTATGCTTAATAAACTTGTATAACAACCAATACCTTATCTGTTAAACTTAAAGCAGAATGTAAGAGATTTATCAGGCATTTGATAAAGAGTAAGAAGGTGCACTAAGAACAGAATAAAGTATCAAACATAAGAAACAAACATGAACACTAGGATTTTAGGTGGACTCCCAATGTGGGAGAAAACCGCCACTATTGTCATCTCAGTCTTCAATCTTATTAATATAAAAAACTTCTTACATTCTTATACTGGTGTAGACTAATGCCACTATGTAGGCACCCACCTATTGAAGGCTACAACCTTCACTCATTCTCCAACTCCTACTAGAAGGGAGATACAAACCCCTAATCTCATTACCAGATAGTACTGGAATGAAGCTTTGACTTCGTCACTGATATCATTACTAGCTACTACTAGCAGGAGGCTTCAACTTCCACAATGAAGGATCAAACCCTCAGCAACATCTGTGGACCACATTTCATAAATTTATATAATAGATCCACAAGATTTAATACAACACAATTGGTAGATCAACTAAAGCAAACACCGACTTAATTTGAACATAACAGTGAGATCATTGTAAACAGAACACAAAACTAAACCCAGAATATTGCATCAACACACACAATCAACTATAACCCTAATCATTCATATGCCAAAATGTATACGCTATTTCACTGAAGGAAACCTACATGTATACATGATTTTCTGTAGAGGAACCTACGTACAGATCTTAATATATTGAAAACTTGTAATTCATAATCAGACGGAGAGTTGACTAGAGGTATTCTAAAATATTCTATTAACTTACAAAATCCTCAAACAGTTAGCAGCGTTAGTAATATTTTCAACCAATCAACATGTAACCAAATTCAGCTTCATCATTTAATCAGTTCTACTTCAGACATTATCACTCAACCCAGATCAACATGAGGACATCAATGAAAGACAACAAAGATATAACAACATCAATAATGTTGTGAGTCATTTATGAAAAAAAACCCTTCCTTTATATGAATGACTTTGAAGAAACGATCCCACATTTATATGTGACTTCATTGAGACCAACCTACGTATAGATCTATAAATTTTGATAGAACCCCTTCCTTTATGTATGCAACTTCAAATAAATGAACCCATTTATATGTGTGACTTAACTAAGGCCAACCCGCATACAAATCTGTAAATTTTGACCTAAAATTGGGCAGCTCTTTAGAACTTCAGAAAGACAGACCTTATAATATTCATAAATAGAAATAAAAACATGCATCAATACTTAGATCTACTCAATCCATGAGTAGATCATATAATGAAAAGTCATTTCAGGTTTCATGATCCTGATCCATCTTTGTACTCATTGGTGCATAATTATTTCAGAACTATGTGTCAACTATGGCCCTTACAATTCAAATATGCTTCAGATTGAAGTATTCATAAAAAACCATTACACATGCACACTTAGCACTTTGATCTTCATATTCTTATATAGTTAGAGCCTTAGACAATAGTGTGGGTCAAACTATTAGTTATGCCGATGGTATTCTTTTACATGATCAATATCCATTGTCATGCACATTACTATGGGCTAATACCATGGTAAAGAAACCTGATACTTTGAATACCATGGTGTAGAAACCCTATGTGAATTTGCTTCACGAACCTACATGTATACATGACTTGGCCTTGATGAACCTGCGTATAGATCTTCAGATATTTACTTCTATCAAACTTATGGTTATGATATATAAACCTTTCTCCCATCACTTTGTTACCTCTGAACCGACCTATGGATTCATCTAGTTACCATATACTTCTTCTTTTACAAGTGAGTTTCCATCAAGGACAACACATGCATCATAATGCCAACAATCTTCCCCTTTGGAATTCATGGAAATCATGTTGGTGTTGATCACCGCAACCTATAGAAACATGTTAGATACATAAAATAACCATTATTCAAACACTAACATACTCCCCTTTGACATCAAGGGAAAACGGCAAACCAAAGCTCCCCCTTTAGATCTGATTTGTACTATGTTGTCCATGCTCCCCCTAAGCACATACTAAATCTTCAGAAATATTTTGAAATGAAGAACACGACTCTATAACTCAACTAAATATGACCTTGCTATCACCAATGAATCATAGTTACATCAATCACCGAACCAAGTGTATATACATATTTGACATAACTAACCAACCAAGTGGGATTACATTTTTTACACTACCACCCAACCAAGTGGTATTACATATTTGACATGACCTCCAAAGTCCATACATGACTAAATATGACAATTATTACATCATGGGTCTCCACATGACCTTTACATCAAATGACCAAAATATATTATAGTAGCATAATTTAGCAACCATAATGTTGACAATGCATTATATTATATAAGGCTAATGGTTCACGTGAACCTGTGATACATGTTCATTCTCAACAACCCATTCATCAAAGCTTCTTCATCAATCAGATCAATATCAATGATAAAAACATAAATCAATACCATATTAGCAGAATGTACCCATCAACACCAGACCAAGAAAAATCAAATCATAGTTGTCTACAGCATGTCAGAGGTTGATCTTGAGTCTGTCCCACATTTTTTCTATGAGAGAAAAACATGCGTGACTGTATGCAAAGAAACATGTGTATAGAAAGAAACCTTTTGAATTTTCATATGTAGACTAAGAAGACTATATTAACAACAAAATGAAGCAGAGACAACTCCCAACTTCTGTCTGATATATTCAAATTCTTCTTTAGGAAGAGGTTTAGTAAATATATTAGTAACTTGTTCTTTGGATGGAACATACTCCAATTTAACATTTTTTTGAGGCACTTGTTCTTGTAGAAAGTGATACTTAATAGGAATATACTTGGTCTTGGAGTACATAACCGGATTCTTTGAAATATTAATAGCACTTTTATTATCACATAGGATGGAGATGGGTGGAGAACATTTGACTTGTATATCTTGTAACGTTTGCATCATCCAGCGAAGTTGTGTGCAACAAGATGAAACAACCACATATTCTTCTTCGATTGTAGATAAGGCAATGGAACTTTGTTTCTTGTTGAACTAAGATACCAATTGGGCCCCCATGTAAAATGCACCTCCACTAGTGCTTTTCTAGTCATCAACATTTCTGGCCTAATCCGCATCTATGTGTGCATGGAGGGTAAGATCTACATCTTTAGGATAACATATACCAAAGTCTTGGGTTCCTTGGAGATATTTGAATATTCTCTTTACTTGCTAAAGATGTGATTCCTTTGGATTATCTTGGAAACATCCAACAATCCAAACTTCATGCCTAATATCTGGTCTTGTACTTGTTAGGTAAAGAAGACATCCAATCATAGACTTTGGTTTTGTATGAGAGAATGAATGTTAGAATTGAGGCTACATCTTGTCCTCATGGGAGTACATACATGTTTGCAATCTTCTATCCCATACTTCTGCATAAACTATTTGAGATATTTTTTTTTTGTGAGAGAAATATGCCATCTTTTGCTTGATGCACTTGTAGACCAATAAGATAGGTTAGTTCCCCAAAAAAATACATTTGAAATTGTCACTATATAACATAAGAAAATTTTTGACTCATAGATTCTTCATTACTACCAAATATTATATCATCAACATAAACAATAATAATTAGTAGTTTATCATACTTAATTTTTGTGTACAAGCTTTTGTTTGTGGATCTTTTTGTGAAACCCTATCGTTGAAGATACTTTTCAAGATGATAATACCATGCTCGCAGAGCTTGTTTTAGCCCACATAAAGCCTTTTTGAGTTTGCTTACAAGGTCTTCATCTTTCCCCAAAATGAATCCTTCTGGTTTTTCAATATATACTACTTCTAGATCTCTATTAAGGAAAGAATATTTTACATCCACTTGATAAACTTTAAGATTTTGAAAAATTGAAAGTGCAAGAAACATTATAATGGCTTCAAGTCTGGCTACTGGTACAAATGTTTCTTCAAAGTGTTTACCTTTTTACTGAGAATAACCTTTACAAACAAGTCTAACTATGTTCGTAATGACCTCTCCATTTTCGTTCAACTTATTTTTTAATATCCATTTTGTCCCAATAAGATTTTTATCATGAGGCCTTGTAACCAATTCCCAAGTATCATTCTTTTCAATTTTACCAAGTTCTTCATTCATGGCCTTAACCCAACATTCATATTTACTAGATTGATTTATATTTTTTGGTTCAATGGTGGATAATAAATCTACATATGTAGAAGATACTATAAGGGCTCTTCTTCTTTGTATCCCAGATTCCTTTTCTCCTAGAATTTGAGTTTCTAGATGATTCTTTTGAACATACCTGGATGGAGCCTTTTCTTTGTCTCATTGTCTCATTTTGTTGCTTCATTAGTTTCTTCTTCTATATCATTGAGATTTGATGGGGGAAAGAATTCATCATCATCATCCTCTTTTGCTAATGTTACCTTTTTGGGATCTATGCACGCTTCATCAATCACAACATTAATGCATTCAACAATTTTATGAAGTCTCTTATTGTAAAATTTGTATCCTTTACTTCCAGATGAGTCACCACAAAGTATTCCTTCATTTGCTCTATCTTCAAACTTATCAAGTTTTTCATCATTATTTTTTATGAAACATTTCCTTCCAAAATCTCTAAAATTCTTTACAGTGGGAGGCTTACCATACCAAAGTTCATACAGAGTTTTATCACTATTCACACAAAAATGAGCCTTGTTGAGAATATTTACTTCAGTATGTGCATCTTTACCACATAAGGTGTCACAAGTTCTAGATTAATCAAGCATAGCACAAGCCATTTGTTTAATAGTTATACTAATTCTTTCTACCATACGATGTTGTTGAGGATTTTTACCTACATAAAATTGTCTTTTTATGCCATGTTGTTCATATAAATAAAATAATTCATCTGATATGTATTCTCCTCCTTAGTTAGATCTAAGACATTTGATTTTTAGATATAATTCATTCTCAACTAATTCTTTGAATACTTTAAATTTATCAAATTATTCATCTTTGTGTTTCAATAAACCAATCTAACATATTATATAAAAGTCATCAATGAATAAGATATAGTATTGTTCTCCATGAGGTGACAGTTTCCTTACTAGTCCACACAAATCAATATGTATTAGTTCAAGAAGCCTATTTGTTGATCCTTCTTTGGCGTCGAATTGAACTCCGACTTTCTTACTGAATTGACATGACCTGCATATGGGACTTTTTGGTATGGTGATGTTGGGTAGATCTTGAACAACTTTGAGCTTTCTTGATTTGCTTCTTTGAGAGAAGCTTAGATTTCCTGACCTTCTTTTCCACAACCAGATTTCCTATCCCATGCCTAGGTAACATTGTTCTTGGCCACCTTTAAATATATGCACATTACTCAAGGTTCTTGTTCCTGTTACTATGGTATTTCCTATTTCAATTTCACAAACTACACAATCTTTCAATAATAATATCACCTCATTTCCTTGTCACTTTTTGGATAACACTCAACAATTTATGATTTCGCCCATTAGCATACATAACATTATCATGTTTAACCTTTTCTTTTAGAAAAACAAAAACTTTACCCTTAATGATAGCAGGCAAGTCATTTCCAAAAGTGACATTCTTTTCTTTCTCTAAAGCATCTTCTCAAATAAGTTTATATTTATCACATGTCATGTGTTTTCAGCATTCACTATCAATGTACCATTGGTTTTCTCGTCCTTCTGCAAATAATTCTATGCCACAACTTTCATACTGTAACTCCTTGCTTTTCCATACCTTAGAATTTGTTGACATTTTCTCCTGTTGAGATGTTCAATATAATTTCTTCATGCACTCAAATTATTCATGTCCAAATATATTACAAAATGAGAATTCAATTTCATCTATAAGAGGTAAGAAGTTATTATAAGTGTGCTTCTTGACTATTGTCTCATTCTTTTACTTTCTTGCTTCTCTAGTCATAATGGTTTTGTATGCAACACATTGAGTAGCCCTATGACCAAAATTATGACATGAGAAACATTGTCTGTTAAAGAATAAATTTATGTGATCATAGAATCTTTTGGTGTTGTTTAACTTTTGGTTGTTGCTTCTGTTTCTGTTCATCCTTGGATTAGAGTGCACATGATTTATCTGTGGAGTGCCTTTATTCTTTTGCTGAGGACTGAAGCTTTGATGACCTAATTTTCTTCCATTTAGATAGCTTTCAATGGTGGTTGAAGACTTTTATGTTTGATATGTCTCCCCAGTGTATCCAAGACCTATCTTCATAATAGGAGAGTGTTGTACCTTGATAGTTTCATCTAAGGTTTCATATCCTTTAGTAAATCTAAGATTCATAGTTTTTATTTTCTTAAGTTCCTTTCTTAGACTTACTACTTGACATTCTAACTTCTCATTATTCTTTTCCTTTTCTATGAGTTGATGCTTCAATGTATCTATGGCTATTTTGTTTTCCTTCAAGCAAATTTTGAGTTGAGGAATTTCTTCAAAGAAATATTTTTCCTCTAAAGAATCCACATATTTATCATTAGACTCATTAGTATTTTTCTCAAAATCCATGAGTCTTTAAGATCTTGATTAGATTCTCCTTCTTCACTATTTGACAAGCTCATGAGCACCAGTATTGTAGAAAAAATGATGCAACTCCTTGGGCTACCAAGTTTACTTCATCAACCCGAGGTTCACACAAACTTGGAGGTGATAGTGTTGTATACGCAGTAGATGCAATGGTATACTCTTGTTACTTTTCAATAGGGTGATCAAACACTGGGTTTCTCAAACTAGCCTTCTATTAACTAGAAAGAAAATGAGTCGCAAATGGGAAAGGGAAAATTATCCTTCATGCAAAATGGGAATGTTGCCTACTCTAGAAAATGAAATACTGAATTGGAAGGTGCTATAAGGTGACATGAAATCACCTAGCTAAACATCAACAAATTTTTCTTGCAAATGAACCTAACATAACCTTGTTTATAACATTTAGTGACTTGGACTAACAAAGCATGGAATGTGATCTAGGGACTATTATGACTGCTACATGCATGTGCTAACTTGGGAATTGTAGAATAATCCCTTTTGGTGTTTATTTTTATGAATGCAATTTCTCATTTCCAACTTGCTCTTTGAGACATGATACATGTATGGAGGAAAATATATGGACTAGTTTCAAGGGTATGTAAGCTAAGTGGAGCCCTAACCTAAGCTCAGATGACCATTTATAGTCAGTTTGAGCTTGAAATAGTCCACTACAAGGTTTCCTATAGTACTATAGAATGTCTTAGTTCTACTACAAGATGCACTCTTTTACTACATGAAAGGGGATGAAAACATATACGGAGGTAGGAAATGTGCAATGAAGTGTGGGGAAGGTATTTGATGAGGAAGTAAGGCACAGAGGGGGTGAAAAATTCCCTAGGCTTAGTCAAACGCTTCAAGATGGTTAGATTTACTCAAGAAAATGACCACTTTACATACAAAACAAGAATTCAGATTAGGATTTGGTGGACCTTGGCAACATAGATGGAGAAGACTTGGATGAAGTGAAGGAGATGAGGTATCCCTGTAGATTAGAAGCTCATGCAACAACATACATTATTTTCTTCATTTATGCACAAATTCATTTATATAAGGAAAGATGAGTTGAATGGAGGAAAAAAGAGTTATTAATAGGTAATGGCTAATTTTATGAATGGAAGTGCTTCTAAACCATATCAAACTCAAGAGATCAGAATGACCATTGTAGATATTTCTAAGAATTTTTGAATAGTGATATATTCCACAAGAAACCCTAGGTTATGCAGTAATCACATAATAAATCTATTTTTTGGGTTGTGTAAATCGAACCCTCAAATCATGATCCCATAAGGGAGATGAGGGAAGCCACTATCAAAATATTTTATGAAGTGTTTATTTTCACTATGATAACACTGATCCATCTGTCCACAAATGGAAGCAAACTAATTAATCATCCAAATACTTGTATATTAACAAAACCAAAATCACTTCAACAACTAACTATGAATGTAATCTAAGCATACATGTACAGAAAGAGGAACCTCTTCTACTAGGGTTGGGCCCTAACCCAAGAAATTTACCCCTTTGAATTAACTTAGTGGTGGATCAAGGGAATGCTTCTCATTTTCATTAAAATATAAAAAATACATAAGAGTTATGAGTCACAATGTCTTATCTCAAAAATTCCTCTTGGTTAGAACATAAAAGGTCAAATCCTAATGAGGCTCTAGGCCTTCTTATTTATAAAAATGAATCTACCAACAAATTCCTTAAATTTAGGGAGGCTTGGATCCCAGCACAAGATCAACTTGTCTTCAACTATCACTGGCTTGGATTCCAATGACCTAAATGGATTGACTGCTTTTAACTTTGAGCTAATGAGAACTAGTGGAGGAATCTTCGAGTGAGTGAAGAGTTAAGCAGGGATATCCAATCTCTTAAAATAACTCTTGTTTGTCTACTTCGAGGACCTGCACTTTAATTAACCAAAATTTCTCTAAACCCTGCAATTAATGCACATTAGGCCACAAGACATAACATCTCATATTTACCCTTCTGCCTAAGAAAAATATAACAAAACATGTAAATAAATGTGAGAAAAGTTGATTTTAATAAGCTCGAGAGTGGCACTAAGGTACATATAATTTACACATTAATGAGCCTCATCATCACCCCTACTGAACCCCCTACTGAAAGTGTTGCTCATCGTATGAGAAACTCAATCTACGTCCATATGTTTTGTTACTCTAGTGGCCTCTCTGACATTCAAGGCTTCTGTTGATGTATCCACCTCTTGTTGATAAAATTGTGCATGTTTCTATATTTCCTCCCACTACTTTCTTTATTCTTCTTCCTTTCTTACATCGAACGTACCCAAGAGCAATGGTGGAATGAGTTTCAAGCCAATATAGCTGAGTCTGAGTCGCTACAGTTCCTTCTTATACATTGGGGTCCTCTCTAGTGCATCCCTCATTCTTTGAGGGGAATGATGCTCCATAATCTTTAGGTTGTATGGTAAGGTGCCTAGCTCCTTTGGCATGCTTGTTGTCTTTCATCCCCTAGAAATCGCAATGTGTCCTCAAAATGAGTGACCTCTTGCTCTTGTGCAGCTAGGTATCTTGGTTCAAGATGGGGATCATTGTCGATGAGGTTGTGGGTGCTAATGACAGCCATGGAATTGATTTGCTCAAACCTAATGTAAATGTGTTTTGTTTCTTCTCCTTTCAACACTCTTTTTACTTATTTAGCCCTGGCCTCCTCATGAATCATCCTTAATGCCAATTTCATCAGTTGTAAGTCCCCCAGTGTTGGATTGGGGTCCCACACATTCAAGTCTTTTAAGGCCAAGTTATATAAGTAGAACTCAAATATCTCATCCCTATCCTGTAGGGTGATTTGGTCACAGAGCTCAATGAACTTCCTATAGTCTTGGAAAGGCATAGTCCCTCATTGTGTTATGGTGTTTATCTGAAACTGCAACCATTATTCTTTTAGGTAAATGGCATATGATTTCGTTGGCATCCTTCACTGGAGTGCCTCCATAGGGAGACTTTCCCTAGTGGCCAATTGGCTCTCTTTCTCCACTACCTTCCTTGTTAGCCATGTGTTCTCAGCCTCTAGTTTAGCAATTTACATCAAGCGATGTGCCCTTTATCTCTCCTTCTCAAGCTTAAAGAATAGAGGGATGGAAAATATTTGTCGTATTAATCTGCCTTTCTCAATGAATCTGTAATAGGAGCTGAGATTGGGTTGTGGACTAGGTTTGTGTAGTTCTTAGGATTCTCCCTTTACTCTCTTTAGATTATATTTTTCTTCATGTATTGTGTTGCTTCATCCTTTCCTTTCCTTTGTCCTTGCTTCAATTCCTCCTCCTTTTTCTGTGTTTGCTATAGTGCTGACAAAGTTTCCTATAGGATTGTCTATGCTTCCTGTAGGAGGCTTTTCCCTTTTTGAAAGGGGTGAAAGGTTCTTTAATTTTGTTTTTTGAGGTTGACCTGGAGACACGCCTCCTAACATAGGTGATTGGTGACCTTGGGGAAGCCTGTTTTGATGTGCCCTCTTCACCTTTCATTCCTGGGGAGAGTAGATTTTCTTGTCCTCTTAGTGAGTCTTCAATGAGTATACAAGACTTAGTAGATTTTTGTGGTCTCCCTTACTTTATCTAGGTGCTCCTCCTCGTTTTGAAGTATAGGGGAGTCTGCATCTGCCTTTTTCCTATGGAATTTATAGTTGTGCTTAGGGAAGTCAAGGCAAAAACTTCCTCCTTCTCCGTGGGTTCAAAAGACACACTTGAGGATAAATTACCTTCCTTTCAATGTATTTCAGGGCTTGTCTCATCCTTTTGTACTTCTTACCCAATGTGTTTGTCTTCCTCTGTCTCATCCTCTTCTTCTCCATGTTCCTCTTCTCCTTCTTCAGGTTCTTCTTCCTCTGTTTCATTTATCTCTGCCTCCTCTTCTTCCCATAGCTTATCCTCTTCTTCTCCATATTCCTCCTCTCCTTTAGGTTCTTCTTGCTCTTCTTCTTTTGGTTATTATTCCTCTTCCTCACCACCAGAGGTTGGGTCTCTTTCATACTCAATTTCTTAAGGTACACATTTTATGTCCATGTATGCAAATGTGGACCATAGAATAGGGATTCTTAATTGGCTTAGAGCATCTTCTAGTATGATCTTGATTAGTCCATGATGTGTCAACTGATGATTATTTCCACATGTACCTTGATGCTCATGTCTATTATTGATTGCAACAAAAATTAGGGCACAACAATTCTTTTATTATGAGGTAACACTTCTGCAAATGTCATCTCATGGAGGAGTCTAAAATGGTAACCATAGACTATACTGAGCCTTCATTCACAATAAATATACTTGAGAATTGGAAAGCTTACTTCATCCTAAGGGTATGAAATTCTCTCCCTTATAATCCCATTTTTGTCCTCAATTAGTTTCTCATCTATGAAGAAAAAGTTGTTTTTGGCATAAGTTCTACTAACTTTATCCTCTTTTCTCCATTGTAAACCTAGATGAATTCTAGTGATTCTATTAATGCTTTGAGAGGTAATTATTGTTGAAAATCCTCTCACTACAACAATGGCACTGATTCTAGATTGAGGTGTGAGTGATATTGAAAATTCCTTAGCTACATCATCACCATATCCTCTAAGTAGCTCAATGAATCCCAACCATTGATGCCTTTTAAATATCTCTACCATAGGAGGATAGAGATGTATTTTACTTTTTATTGTGGGCTCCGTTCCGTTGAAGCCTCATGCCATCTTCTCTCTCTATCAATATAATTGTATGATGTTTGGTGGCTTTAGATTAAGAGCTTTCCCAGATGAGAGAGGTTTTTGAGTTAGGAGGGTGATGACTACAATTCTCCCTTTTTGTCCACACAATTCATGCACATAATTCTATCTATATATATGCACACTACAATTACTAGAAGGAAATGACAATTTATTTTCCTTTCCTCTTTATAAATGAGAACATAGAGGATATGTGCCACCTACCTTTCATTTTAATGCCTTGGTTGAGGAGAATTCTTGAATAGTTTGGCCCTAGGCACCCCTCGTAGAATTTTTAACAATTCTCACTATTTCCTATAGTTTTCCAGCATTGCCTACAGGTGCTTAGTCTAGGATGGCTGACACTAGATTTATCCTTTAGTGGATCCTTTAGGTGGTCCCAGCTCTCAAAATCTCGAAATGAATGATGTATTACATGAAAGTTAAGGAATATTTCTATTTATGGTAGATTCCTTTGAGCAATGTGTTGGTTGGATGGATACATAATTTCTCGTTTTGGACAGTTGGACCACTATTAGGTATCATGCATCCCTTTCTCGTAATCATCAACCACTCCTATCCAATGTAACTTGGCCACATTTCGAATTTTTTTCCTTTGAGGTGACCTTGCCATCTGTTCACCTGACTAGAACTGCACTTTTTGTTTTCGGGCTAAGGGTCACCAATTTAACTGACCACCTTTAGCTTATAAAACCAACTTTTTCATATTACTACAATTTTTATCATATTCATACTTAGGAGAGAGTGTGGATGTGGTTCCATACCTATGGATTCCTTTTCTTTGTTTATGCATGATGGAGGGTGCCTCTGTTGTCCTGTTTCTAGTTCAGGTACAACTTCTCTTCTACTCTTGTTTTGTTGATTTTATTCTGCTGATAGGTTGTCTTCTTGTTGTGATGTGTAGGTGTTGGCCTCTTCTATACCTACTGAGCTTTGGATAGATGCCATAGTGCCTATAGGTGTGATTCTACTCTTCCTGTACATGGGTGCTGAAGGAGGAGCCTGGAGACTTCTGTTGTAGGTTGGTATAGGGTTTCCTGTAGTACTACATGAAATCTTGTAGCTGCCTCTTTCTGAATTTCTTTGTTTTTATTTTGCTTGGAGGAGTAATAGGTGTCAAAGTAGGAGTGGAAGGGGTGGAAATTGGGATTTTGATTGGTAGGTGAGTTAGGCTACTAATGGTATGGCCCTTGGATATTTCTTTGATTTCCTCTCTTTTTCTCTCTTTTGTTTTTATATATATTTTTCCTTTTTCCTTTTTCTAAGTGCATTTCTTGATGGACATATACATGGTCATGAAATGGTGTTGGTTGAGATGTGGTGAGGTCAATGGCCTCCTTTTTCAACCCAAAACAAGCCTATATTATGATTTATCAACCGCGATTTCATTCCTATATATTTTCAGGACTTTGTGTAGTACTACAGGAAACTCTTGTAGTAACTACAAGAAATCTTGTAGAAGTTAGAAAATTGCCTGAAAATTGGATTTCTGATGGTTGAAGATGAGTATGGATAAAAGAGACATGGAGGTCATGGAAGATATGAAATGAATGAAGGAAGAATGGGGTGTTGCATGGCTTGCTGCCCTTTGAACTTGGTGTCCATTATTTTCTTGAAAACCTGTAAAAACCAGGGACCATTGTGAGTGGGAAGGTTTGAGGCCCTTGCCACTACATTCTTGTGTTTTTTCCTTTCTCTTTTTTTGAAATACAACCAAGCCACCTCAAAGGTGGTGTCCAAAATGTTTTCCCTTCCTAGGCACTCAAGGGAGGTTTTCACTCATTGGTCTCTTATTTTTCTTTTTTTATTTCACACTTGGGCTACTTGAAGGAGGTTTTCAACCCAAAAGTGGGCCTTAGGTGCCTCATGGTGGTTTTCACCTAGGTCCCTTATTGTTTTTTCTCTTTTTTCAATTTTTTTCAAAACTTCAACAATCTTCAAGAATTTTGTGAGGTGGAAGACAAGACTCCTTTAGTCACCATTACTCCCTTATTGATACTACTCACAAACTCTTCCTTTGACAGAGGCTTTTTGTATGCTCTCAATCTATATCCATTGACAAGGAAGGGGATACACTCTTCATCATTGGTTCTTATCTAAACAATGCCATTTTCTTTGAACTTTTCTATCACATATGGGCCCACCCATCTCATCATCAACTTGTCTTTGAAATCCGTGAATGTAGAGTCATACAAAGGAGCCCAATTACCTTCTTGAAACAATTTGTCTTTGGTATTTTTTTCATGCCAAATCTTTATTTTACTTGAGTCACCTTTGTGTGCAAGAGGGCATGTATCCTGAACTATTCTAACCCATTAAACTAAAGTAGCCTCTCTTTTTGTGCCATTCTAACATCCAAATCCAACTGTGCTACCATTATTAAAGTGGAGTACTCAAACTCAATGGAGAGCAGAGCCTTCTTCCCATAGACAAAATCATAAGGGGTGAAGCCAGTGGTTGTCTTCCAAGTTGTATTGTAGGCCCAAGTGGCCTCCACTAGTGTGTCAACCCAATCCTTCTTGCTATTTCTCACCATTGTTGAGTGATAAAAATGGTCTTTTTAACTCTTAATTACCTTCACATTAATTGTCAACTCAGGGACGACTTTTTATTTCAACAATGTACTTAGTCTGAGGTGGCTATTTCCTCAAGAGTGATGTTATGAAAGATGTATTACAATTCTCAAAATACAAAAGTAAATGAATGCTTGAAAAGAAGTCTAACTACAACAACATAAACTCAAATACTCTGAAATCCAACTATTTACACAACAAACATCAATCGAGGATACAGTAGCAACAACTGATTCCTCTAGAAATTGATACAATTAAAATCAACTAGAACAAGACAATCAATTTGAGAATGAGGAAGCAGTAACCAATGTTCTCTACAGTTGACAGTCCTGCTTAAAACAATCAAAAGGAAATAGAAATTGAACTAAAGCGGCTATTGAAAGTAAATTAGGAAAACTCTTTAAAAGCAACCTCTTGCAATTAACTAACAGAAATGAACAACAAAGTAAATGGACAACAAACTGTAATTAAAGGAATTAAACAACAAATCATACTTAATAAATTTGAACAACAAACTCTAATTAATGAAAATGAACAACATCAAAGCTAAATTAACAACAATATATAATGAACAGCCAAACCTTAGTCTAAGGAAATAAATGTAGCAATTGTATCCTACAGAAATCAAATGGGAATCTTCTATCTTTAAGGATGAATTAAACAACACACAGAAATAGAACAACATCAACTAATGATGAATATGAAACAACAGTAGAAAGTCAACCGTAAATATACAGTAACTTAACACATGACACACCTCAATAGCAATTTGATCTTGGTAATCCACTTGTCAGTCCTAGTTATAAATAATACAAATTTCTTTTAGAATGGAGCAGCAACGTTCATAGATTCAATAATCGCAAGGAAATATAATTTCTAAGATGAATTCAATAATACCAATGGTCAAATGTTACAACACAAACATTCCATAATTGAATAGCAACGGTATCCTGTAAAAACCATTTATATCAGCACTTAAAAAAACAACAATGAATTGCAAAGTCAATATGATATTTCTGTCTTAGAAAAGGATATCACTTAACAGATCAAATGTAACAGAGTTGTGATATAAACTAATAAAAAAAATCAAATTACGGATTCACGCTGATGAGCAAACCATGCATAAACCAAAAAGATAATTTACAGCAGTAGCAGCGTACTCCACCAGAGGCTGGGCCCTTAGCCGCCAATGGATGCTATTGGGTTACTTCAAGATCAACGATGGAATGACAACCAAATTTATATTAAAATATCAAAGCAGAGTTACAGTGGATTACAACAAGAAATCTCTCCATCTCTCGGCCATTATCCATTCTCTCAGCCATCCTCAATTCTGAATCTCTAATTCATCCTCAATTCTCCACCATTTTTCCATCCCCTTCTCTGATCTCTGTTCCCATTTAAATAAAAAGAGATCAGAGAGAAGTTACAACAAAGATAGTTACAACATGACTTCTATTAAAAAATTGGATTGATTCTAACCAATTGATCAAGAACAAAATATATTCCCATTCAACGTTTAACAAGAGCAAGGCGAATTTGGTTTTTGCAGCTGAGATTTGGAGGACGGCCTCAACAACAAATTTAAGAAAATCGTGCTCAAAGAACCCTACGCTTCTCTCAGAACAAGCCAAACTTGGGCAAACTATTCTTCACTAAAGTAAATTGGGCTTGTTCTGGACAAAACCCATGTTCCAGATTTTCCAGATTTGTCTTCATTTGCTCAGAATCTCAACCGCAAAGCTGTCACTCCTTATTCCAACGAATTTCTAAGTTGGCACTTTTAATGATCAAATCTTCAATCTGGAAATTACCCTGGAGGCTAAAAATGGTGAATGATGTTACAACCAATTTATTAAAACTATCATAGATAAAATCATGCATAATCGTCAATTTATTAGAAATAAAGGAAGATAAATAAAATTCATCCATAACAGCATAAATCATTTATAAAATGGATTTAAATGATAAATTATAACAAATGATATAATAGATAAGAGTAAAAATGAATGAAATAAGTGTTACAAGTGGTCGTATTCATAGCCCAACATACCCCCACACACAATATATTGCATGTCCTCATGCAACAAAAAACTGAATATATTGCATGTCATCATGCAACCCAAAAACAAAACCCATGTGTTAACCAAGCAATAAAATTTGTTCATCTCAGCTCATGAAATGGATAGAACAATTGAATTCTTCCTCAATTAATGAATATTCAATTTTAGCAATCTTGATGAAGGCATAACAATTAAGTTGCAGCAAAATATGATATAAATGACAGAAACCATCATTAACCATTTTCCAAAAAACTACAAACCAGATTTTGTTGAAATTGTGCAAGTAGATTTCAATTATATTAATGCTTCTATGATCCAAAAATCAGATCATTTTGATGCACGGATCATGAGATATAAACAAAATGGCTGTAGGTGACAGTGCATGATTTCCGAAATTTTATGAACCAATTTAACTTGAAATTATCTGTGTATGTGTATTTTAATGATACATATGTGCTATCAAGAAATCACAAGAAGTGAGTTCATAGTTTTAAAAATATTATGAAAATCAATTTCTGCACTGAAATTGTATGCCTTAAACGAGAAAGAAAGCAAAAAAAACATCCATCATGCGTAGCAATTCCTCCCCCTCTCTAAAAAATTGGCATGGCATCATGCGATGCTAGAAAAAAAATTGAGGTGGTTGCTACCACATGTTGAATTCTATGCTTGGTGTAAAATAATCATGGAATAAGGGAGGTGTTGAGAATGAATAATAATAGTAATGGATGGTAAAGAATAGGAATGACATGGTCATAAGAAAGAAATGAATGAAAGCGACACTCCCCCAAACCGAAAGATGATATGCCGCTGACAAATGGGAAGTGGTAAAAACTGTGAAATGAAGGATGATAAATAATGTTCAAAATGGATTTTCATGAAATTCTCCTAAATTCGTAATAAATCAGAAAATTATGCTATTTCACCTCAATTTTTACCTCCAAAAGAAAAAAGTGGAATGACATATAGTGTTGAAGCTGATCTAGGCAGAGTTGGTGCTCAAAGTGATGCAAAAGGTGGAATCCAGGCAAGCACATGTGTCTGAAGAATTTTTCACGTTCACGAGTTGCTCGAGCCTGTTCGATTAGTTGCAATAGTGTGGTCATGCTATGAATAAAGTTTTGCCCCATACTTGTTGTTCTCCTGTAAACAAATCACTATTTTGCATACAATGTTCTTGAATCCATAGTGTTAGTTTTGAATAGCAATAGATTAAGATGCATGCAAAAATTTCAATTAGAAAAACTTTTCTATACATGAAAGACTTATATTTTGTAAAATTAACAAGTTATGGCAGAGCGCAGTAATCATATCGCATGCAATCCCATAATGCATTTCGCCCCATCCAATTGAAAAATTGATTCCATGACCATAAAGCCTATGAAAGGTATTAAGCTGATGGCAAGGCAAGGGAATGAACAATACAACAGTAAATGAAGCAGAGTACACATATCAATGATAGGACAACAAGAGTTATGGTTATAATGAGAGCAGAGTGTGTAAAGATAGTTATGAATAAGAGATAGAACGCTTTGGATTGATGATAAGTTATGCGAAAAAAGAAAAAGAACAACAATATGCCAAAAAGATGCTTTACTGATAGTATTCTAGCTAAAAATGATGCGATTGATCATAAAACAATTTCTCATGCATAAAGGTTCAAAACAGGGAAAAAATTAATGAAATAACTTCTCCGATAAAAAGAAAAAATAAGAAAAGGGTATCATAGTAATAATTCATGATAAGATATAACTTCAATACCATAAACAGAGCCTCTGCTGCCAGCAGGCATCCATAGTAGGAGGGTTGCTTTTTAACCCATACGAGCCAGAATCCTCAATTTATAACTAGAGAGCTTCAGTGATGTTCTACAGAAGAGATCAGTGTGCTGGCATGATAACCAGATAACCACACTGCCATTCACTGGGATGTAGCAAAAGTGATCAGCCGGCTCGTGATGAGACCTCCTATTCCAAGGATAGTTTGGCTATCCAATGGATCATAACCCTCATGTGGTGGCGATAACGGGAATGTCACTTTGTTACAGCCTTATGAACATGGTAGGTTGGCTCATCATGAGACCCCCTATCCTCCATCTGCGAACAAAATTTTGTTCTTATTACACATTTTTATGATAAAAAGAGGGAGGCTCAGTACTGCTTAAGAGCAGGGATGGTGGAAGAAGTTGAACATGTCAATAGAAAAAAATATACCCATAATCTCATGTATTACAGATACAGAAGATTATAACCAGGAAGGGTGGAACCAGCATGGTATTAAGATAATCAATCAACATCATATTCAATAGAAAACAATGCAATAAAGTAGTATATAAATAATTGTGTCCCTTTTGAAACGAATCTATAATCAAGGAGATGTCCTGTTAAAGATCATAATGTGAATGATATTAACTCGCTTCAATAGAATCCATAATTCTTGTCCTCATAAAAGTAATGTACTTCATGCCATGAAAGGGAATCAGTGAAATGTGATTGAGATGAACTAGGAATAATCCCACAAAGGGAAGGAATGATTACTCTCAAAAATACTCCCAAAGTGTTGCTCATTTGAAGGAATAGAAAAAACACTCAAGAAAAGTGTTGTTCTTTGTAGGGAACAACAAAGGAAATGCACACCAAAAAGCAAAAATACACATGAAAAAGTGTGAAAACGCAAATGTTGTTCCTTTGGAAAAAGGAACAGCAAAAACGCAAGCGTTGTTTCTTTGGAAAAGGAACAACAAGAATGAAAAGTGTCGTTCATTTGGAAAATGAACAGCAAAAATGAAAAGTGTCGTTCTTGTAGAAAAGGAACAACAAAAATGCAAGTTCCATTCCTTTGGAAAGGGAACAACAAAAATGAAAAGTGTCATTCCTTTCGAAAAGGAACAGCAAAATGAAACGTGAAAAAGAAACAACAAAATGAACCATGGAAAAGGAACAACAAAATGAAAGTGAAAAAGGAATGGCTGACACAAAAGGTGTTGTTCTTTTAAAAAAGGAATGGCAAAAATGAAAATGTTGTCCCTTTGAAAAAGGAACAGGAGAAACAACAAAAGTGCACACAAATGTTGTCCCTTCAGAAAAGGAACAACAAAATGCACAATCATAAAATGCAGGCAAGCAAAGAATGAATTAGTTGTCCATTGTATTGATGTTGAGGATGAAGCAACACATAAAACACAAAATATAAGAGAGATCAGAAAAGAAACAACATTTTATTTAAAAACAATATGTAAATAAATGAATTAAGTTACAATAGGTATGATATTATCTAAAAAAGTGATATGTTTGAAAAATGTTTTGGCAGCAGTGACAAGACATGAATCTTCAAATGGAAATCAATTCTTCATTTGTTCTATTATGAATCCATTGGGTAAGGAGTTGGATGAAATTCCTTTGTTTCATAAAATTTCTTTCAAAAATCACTCGTCCATAAATTGACCTTCTTTATTTTCCCAAGACCTGCAAAAAATGAGTGTCTACCTGCAATAAAACATTAAATCATGGAGAAAGAGAGGTGGTCGGGCTCCCCTAATCCAAGAATTATGCAGAAAAGCAAGAAGTATTTACTTTGTATAACAAATCCATTAAGAAAATAACAAAGCAAAATTTATCTGTCACTTGCGGGAGAGGAGTGGCCAATCATGCTAACCTGCAGTGTTTTAATCACTTCTTTGTTTTTCATTGAAATTGGGTGATTACAAAGCAAAATGAGAGCTAATTCAAAGGTTTATCTCCCATAGAAATAGGTTTTAAATATTCAATGATATGATATGTCAATTTTAGTTAGAACAACCTGCATAACAAAGTCATTTTCGATTACCCAGCTTAGACCAACAATTGATATTTCAAGCATAAATTTTTCTTTTGATGTCAGATTCGAATGATTGAAATTGAAAATTAAAGTAGATTAATTTATTTGTCTCCAATAGAAGCAGGTTTTGAAGACAAGAAGAGTTTATATGTCAAATAATGTAAGGAACAACCGGAAAGACAGAGTTTTAAGAGTTGATTTATGATAGACAGTCAGTGTTTGGATCATAACTTCCCCATACAAAATCAAAAATGAGTGATTCAATTGAATTGTAAACTAGATTCATAGGGGAATATACCATAGTAACATGTTTTAAAAATTAAAATATTTAGGCCTCCAAAAACTGACTATTCCAACTCTGTTCCTGAGCTGCCCACTAGACACACTGTCAATGTTTTGTTTCTATCTTTTTTGTTTCAAATCAAAATTGAGTGGTTCAAATTGGGTTAGAAATTAGACATAAAAGGCTATGTAGGATGGAAATAGGTTTTGAAAATATTCCCTTTTGTTCCCTCAAAACATGTCTGTCTCGACTGTTTTCCAAAAATTTCATCAAGCCCACAAGCCAAAAACTGATATTCAAGCTTTTTTTTCAAATTGGTGATAAAAATGAAAATGAGTGTTTGTATAACTATTAATTCTATTATAAATCATCTACATACACAAATGAATTGAAACATTTATCACTGATGTTGATTTTGATAGCGTGTTGCAACAAAAAAAACAACTAGTTTTGCATAAAAACAAAATGTATTTATTTATTTTATTCTCTCCACTATCCTACTCTTCTTAGCGAATCGAATATATTTATGTATAAGAGTATTTCTAGTGGAACCATTTTAGAAATAAGGCTTCACGTATACACATACCCAAATTTGAAAAATGCATATTAATGAATATTAGGGTATGAGAAGCCAACTTCCCTTGAAAAGATGGAGTCAAAAATTGTTGAAGTATGGAGCAATGTTGCGAACAAGTGATGGAGTGAAACCAATATTCAATATATCTTTTACTTTCTTTATTTCCCATAGCCATCATACCATGAATTTTTTGAGCTTTTAAAATAGCTTGTTGATGTAAACTAAAAGAAACCTCATTTTTTCCGATAGCTTCTACAATTTTTGAATTTGAAACATTCTGAATCTCATTGTAAATTTCTCTAATGGCGCATGTGAGATAGAATGGGTGGGAAGGGTGCATAATTTTTGCAGTTCAACATTTTAAGCATGTTGTACTAGTTTATTATGGTGAGGGTGTGGAATTAATTGAGTAGCAAATTGTGTGAGGAATGGAGCATTTTGATGATGTGGTTGATTGGGTTGAGTGGATGAATGTGATATGGAAGCAGGATGTTGTGGAAGAGCTGGTGGAGAAGATGGAGAATGTGCTTGTGCTACAAGATGAGGGAGAGTAGTCATGCAATCATAAGATGAACCATGCCAAACTTATAGACAAGATTGGTGGTGGTTATATTGAGTTTGACATGGCTGCCCTAACACATTAATATTCCATAATGGATTATGCACGTAAGAAAATGGAGAAGAAGTGTTTTGAATGATACCTGTAGGTCATGATTTCCATGGTTTTGACTTTGTTGCAGCTTCCTCATCTCTTTGATATGATACTTCCATCCTAGATAAGGAAGAACAACTATCTATCGGATGCTCCTTTAGGTCATGAGGGAAAAACACTTCATCAAATTCTTGATTTTTATGAACCTGAAAAACATCCAATTTTGCATTTAGAGAGCTAATAAAATCAACTTTGAAATTTTCAAATAAAGCATTGATTTTAGCTCTTATATCTCTTGTTCTTGTAGCAGATTTGGAAAAGAAAAAACAAAAATCTCTAAAATTCTTACCAGCCTTGGGGATTCCTCTTGAATACCTTATGCACAACTCACAAACATCATCATATGACAACAGAAAAACATCACCTTTTGTTATCAGATTTAAGAGTTCCAAAAATTCATCTTTGATTCCTTTAAGTAGGAGTGTTTTTAAGATCTCTTTCTCCAAATGCTTATACTTTGATTTTTGAAGGTTGTAATGAAATCGATCTACATAGTCCTCCAAGCTTTCATCTTCCCCTTGCATCATATTGAAAATATCTTCATTGGATTTTCAATAGTCTTGGTACTTCTTCAAGAATATGTTCTTCATGTCCTCCCATGTTTGGATGCAGTGCCCACCTAGGCTCATGAACCATCAGAGAGCTGCTCCTTTTAGAGTAAGAGGAAACACTTCCAATCTTTGATCATTAGTGTAATAATGATATCCTCTACAAAATATTTTGAACTCAAATAAGAATGTATCTGGATCTTCATTTTTCAAACCATGAAAATTTGGTAAAGATGGGGGAATTATGTCCATTTGTGTCACTCCTCCTAGATCTTTGATAGGAAATTCGAAAGTAGAAATGTGAGCCATTTCTTACCATAATAGAAGATGTTCTTCATGTGTTTATTTAAGGCTCCTTCTTCAAATGTTCCTGTCAATTGGTTAGTGAAATGGGTGGTGCTTACATCACCACTTGAGAAAAATCATGAGATTTGTTTTTCAAAATTTCTATTTTTTTTCTAGTCATTCACATAAAAATTTAAACATTTACTTCTACCCTAAGTTCTTTAACAATTCTGTTGGAAAGCATGCATGGGAACATCACTTTTACATGCTCCTGTACACAGGTTCTTACCTTCCCTTTTTAATAACCAATTCTTTCCTAATAGACACTCATCAGATGCACACTACTCTTTAGAAATGGCTACACTCTCCCAGGCAACGGCGCCAAAATGTTGAGCGATAAAAGGGGTTTTTTTAACTCCTAATTACCTTCACATTAATTGTCAACCCAAGGATGTATTTTTATTTCAAGAGTGTACTCAGTCTGAGGCAGCTATTTACTCAAGAGTAATGTTATGAAAGATTTAGTACAATGCTCAAAATACAAAAGTAAATGAATGCTTGAAAAGAAATCTAACTACAACAACATAAACTCAAATACTCTGAAATCAAACTATTTACTCAGCAAACATCAATCGAGGATACAGTGGCAATAACTCATTCCTCTAGAGATTGATACAATTGAAAGCAACTAGAACAAGACAATCAATCTGACAACGAGGAAGCAGTAACCAATGTTCTCTACAGTTGACAGCCCTACTCAAAACAATCAAAAGGAAATAGAAATTGAACTAAAGTGGCTATTGAAAGTAAATTAGGAAAAATCTTTAAAAGAAACCTCTTGCAATTAACTAACAGGAATGAACAGCAAAGTAAATTGACAACAAACTGTAATTAAAGGAATTAAACAACAAATCATATTTAATAAATTTGAACAACAAACTCTAATTAATGGAAATGAACAACAACAAAGCTAAATTAACAACAATCTGTAATGAACAGCCAAAGCTTAGTGTAGGGAAATAAATGTAGCAATTGTATCCTACAGAAATGAAATGGGAATCCTCTATCTTTAAGGATGAATTAAACAACACACAGAAATAGAACAACATTAACTAATGATGAATATGAAACAACGCTGGAAAGTCAAATGCAAATATATAGTAACTTAACACACGGCACACCTCAATAGCAATCTGATCTTGGTAATCCACTTGTGAGTCTTAGTTTTAAATAATACGACTGTCTTTTAGAATTAAGAAGCATCGTTCATAGATTCAACAATCACAAGGAAATATAATTTATAAGATGAATTCAATAATACCAATGGTCAAATGTTACAACACAGACATTCCATAATTGAATAGCGACGATATCTTGTAAAAACCATTTATATCAACACTTAAAAAAACAACAATGCATTGCAAAGTCAATATGATATTTCTGTCTCAGAAAACGATATCACTTAACAGATCAAACGTAACAGATATGTGATGTAAAATAATAAAACATATCAGATTACTGAATCATGCTGATGAACAAACCACGCATAAACCAAAAAGATAATATACAACAACAACAGCGTACTCCACTAGAGGCTGGGCCCTTAGCTGCCAACGGATGCTCCTGGGTTACTTCAGGATCAACGATGGAATGACAACCATATTTATATTAAAATATCAAAGCAGCGTTACAGTGGATTACAACAAGAAATCTCTCCATCTCTCAACCATTATCCATTCTCTCTGCCATCCTCAATTTTGAATATCTAATTCATCCTCGATTCTCCACCATTTTTCCATCCCCTTCTCTGATCTCTATTCTAATTTAATTAAAGAGAGATCAGAGAGAAGTTACAACAAAGATAATTACAACATGATTTCCATTACAAAATTGGACTGATTTTAACCAATTGATCAACAAGAAAATACATTCCCATTCAACTTTTAACAAGAGAAAGGCAAATTTGGTCTTTGCAGCTGAGATTTGGAGGATGGCCGCAACAACAAATTTGAGAAAATCATGCTCAAAGAACTCTGTGTTTCTCTTAGTACAAGTCAAATTTTGGCAAACCATTGTTCGATAAAGTTAATTGGGTCCGTTCTGGACAAAACCAATGTTCCCGATTTTCCAGATTTGTCTTCATTTGCTCAGAATCTCAACTGCAAAATTGTCAGTCCTTATTCTAGTGAATTTCTGAGTTGGCACTTTTAATGATCAAATCTTCAATCTGGAAATTACCTTGGAGGCTAAAAATGGTGAATAATTTTACAACCAATTTATTAAAACTATCATGGATAAAATCATGCATAATCATCAATTTATTAGAAATAAAGGAAGATAAATAATATTCATCCATAAGAGCATAAATCATTTATAAAATGGATTTAAATGATAAATTATAACAAATGATATAATAAAGAAGAGTAAAAATGGATGAAATAAGTGTTACAAAGTGGTCGTATTGATGGCCCAACGACCACCTTTGTGATAATCCTTTCCAATGCTTTGTTGGTAACTTCCACGTGTCCATTGGCCTCAGGATGGTAAGGAGCTGATTTCTTATGCTTAATCTTATGCCCCAATAAATGACTAGCTCTCTAGGGTATCCAAACTTGTAAAACACATTCTCCCTCAGGAACTCAACCACTTTCTCTTCTGTGGCTACCTTGATAGCCTTTGTTTCAACCCACTTTGTGAAGTAGTCAGTGCATATAATTATGTACTTTTTATGTCCTGGTGGTGTATCAATTAGCCCAATGAAATCCATGCCCCACTTGTCAAATGGTGCAAAATTTAGTTGAGGTTCCAAAGGCATTTCATCCCTCGAAGTCGGTTTCCCATTCTTTGGCACATATCACATTGGCTGGTATATCTACTTGCATCTAGGTGGAGAGTGGGACAATAGTAGATAGCTTGCAATTCCTTGAAGGTTGTACTTTTGGTTGTAAAGGGACCTCCACAAGGCCCATCGTGATAGGCCAGAATGATATCAAAAACTTCCTCCTCCCTGACACATCTTCTGATAATTTGATCTAGGCCTAGCTTGAAGAGATTGCCCCCAATCCAAATACTTGTAGATTAAGAAAACCAAAATCACTTCAACAACTAACTATGAATGTAATCTAAGCATACATGTATAGAAAGAGGAACCTCTTCTGTTAGGGTTGGGCCCTGACCCAAGAAATTCAACCCTTTGAGCTAAATTAGTGGTGTATCAAAAGAATGTTTTTTATAGATAAGAGTTACGAGTCACAATGTCTTATCCCAAAAC
Organism: Pinus taeda; assembly: GCA_000404065.3. NCBI lineage: Eukaryota > Viridiplantae > Streptophyta > Pinopsida > Pinales > Pinaceae > Pinus > Pinus taeda. The sequence continues at coordinate 146,301 of APFE031545318.1, read as the reverse complement.
ATCCTCTTAGTTACAACAAAAAAGGTTGAATCCTAATGTGGCTCTAGGCCTTCTTATTTATAAAAATGAATCTACCAACAAATTCCTTAAATTTAGGGAAGCTTGGCTCCCAACACAAGATCAACTTGTCTTCAACTATCAATGGCTTGGCTACCCATGACCTCAGTGGATTGAGTGCTTTTAACACTAAGCTGATGAGATCTGGTGGGGGAATCTTTGAGTGAGTGACGAGTTAAGGAGGGAGATCCAATCTGTTAAAATAACTCTTTCTTATCTACTTTCAGGACCTGCACTTTAATTAGCCAAAATATCTCCAAATCCTACAATTAATGCACATTAGGCCACAAGACATAACATCTCATATTTACCCTTTTCACTAAGAAAAATATAACAAAACATGTAAAGAAATGTGAGAAAAGTTGATTTTAATAAGCTTGAGAGTGGCACTAAGGTACATATAATTTACCCATTGATGACCTTCATCATCATCCCATACTGAAAGTGTTGTTCATCCTCTGAGAAACTCAATCTATGTCCATGTGTTTCATTACTCTGGTGGCCTCTCTGACATTCGGGGCATCTGTTGATGTATCCACCTCTTGTGGATAAAATTTTGCATGTTTCTCTATTTCCTCCCACTGCTTTCTTCATTCTTCTTCTTTTCTTACTTTTAACATACCCAAGAGCAATGGTGGAATGAGTTTCAAGCCAATATAGTTTATTTTGAGTCACTATAGTTTCTTCTTATACATTGGGGTCCTCTCTAGTGCATCCCTCATTTGTTTAGGGGAATGATGCTCCCTAATCTATAGCTTGTATGGTAAGATGCCCAATCTCCTTTGGCATGCTTGTTGCTTTTCATCCCCTGGAAATCACAGTGTGTCCTCAAAATGAGTGACTTCTTGCTCTTGTGTAACTAGGTACCTTGGTTCAAGATGGGGATCATTGTCAATGAGGTTGAGGGTGCTAATGACAGCCATGGAATTCATTTGTTCAAATCTGATGTAAGGTGCTTTGTTTCTTCTCTTTCCAAAACTCTTTTTACTTCCTTAGCCTTGGCCTCGTCATAACTCATCTATGATGCGAAGACCATCAGTTGTAAGTCCCCTAGTGTTGGACTGGGGTCCCACACATTCAAGTCTTTTAAGCCCAAGTTACGTAAGTAGAATTCAAATATCTTGTCCCTATCCTCTAGGGTGTTTTGGTCATAGAGCTCAATGAACTTCCTATAGTCTTGGAAAGGCATAGTCCCTCATTGTGCTATGGTCTTTATCTGAAACTACAACCATTGTTGTTTTAGGTAAAAGGCATATGAGTTTGCTGGCATCTTGCACTGGAGTGCCTCCATAGGGAGACTTTCCATATTGGCCAACTGGCTCTCTTTCTCCTATACCTTCTTCTTAGCCATGTGTTCTCAACCCATAGTTAAGAGTTCATCACTCTTTCCCTATCTCTTATTTCACTCAACTCTCTTCCCACCTCTAATAGCTTCACTTCCATATGGACCACATCCTCTACATTATTTGATTTAGCAATTTACATTGAGAGATGTGTCCTTTATCTCTCCTTCTGAAGATCAAAGAATAGAGGGATGGAAAATATTTGTCGTATTACTTTGCCTCACTCAATGAATTTGTAATAGGAGATGAGATGGTGTTGTGGGCTAGGTTGATGTAGTTATTGGGATTCTCCCTTTACTTTCTTTAGATTATATTTTTCTCTTCATGTAATTGTGTTACTTCTTCCTTTCCTTTCCATTGTCCTTGATTTATTTCCTCTTCCTTTTTCTATTATTCTTGTAGTGGTAACAAAGTTTCCTTTAGGACTGTTTGTGTTTCTTGTAGGAGGATTTTCCATTTTTGAAAGGGGGTGAAAGGTTCTTTAATTTTCTTTTTTGAGGCTAACCTAGTGACATGCCTCCTAATGTAGGTGATTGGTGACATTGGGGAAGCCTATTTTGATGTGCCCTCTTCACCTTTCATTCTTGGGGAGAATATATTTTCTTGTCCTCTTGGTGAGTCTTCAATGACTATAGGAGTCTTGGTAGGTTTTTATGGACTCCCTTATTTTATCTAGGTGCTCCTCCTTGTTTTGAAGTGTAGGGGAGTCTGCATCTTCCTTTTTCCTATGAACTTTATGGGTGTGCTTAGGGAAGTCAAGGAAGAAACTTCCTCCTTCTTTGTGGGTTCAAAAGACACTCTTGGGGATAAATTCCCTTCTTTTCTATGTATTTTAGGGCTTGTCTCATCCTTTTGTGCTGCTTACCCAATGTGTTTCTCTTCCTCTTCCTCCTCTTCTTCCTCTGGTTCATCCTCTTCTTCTCCATGTTCCTCTTCTCCTTCTTTAGGTTCTTCTTGCTTTGTTTCATTTGTCTCTACCTCCTCTTATTCTACATGTTCCTCCTCTCCTTTAGGTTCTTCTTCCTCTTCTTCCTTGGTTCTTATTCCTCTTCCTCACCACCAAAGGTTGGGTCTCTTTCATACTAAATTTCTTGAAGTGCACATTTTACATCGATGTATGCAAATGTGGACCACATAATAGGGATTCTTAATTGGCTTAGGGAATATTTTAGTATGATCTTGATTAGTCCAAGATGTTCCAGTTGCTGATTATTTCCACATATACCTTGATGCTCATGTGTATTATTGGTTACAACAAAAAGTAGGGCACACTAAGTCTTCTATTTGAGGTAACTTTTCTCCAAATCTCAGCTCATGGAGGAGTCTAAAATGGTAGCCATAGAGTATACTGAGCCTTCCTTCACATGAAATATACTTGAGAATTTGACAGCTTACTTCATCCTAAGGGTATGAAATTCTCTCCCTTATAATCCCATTTTTGTCCTCAATTAGTTTCTCATCTTCGAAGAAAAAGTTGTTTTTCACATAACTTCTACTAAATTTATCCTCTTTTCTCCATTGTAAACCTAGAGTAAGTGTAGTGATTCTACTAATGCTTTGAGAGGTAATTGTTATTGAAAATCCTCTCACTACAATAGTGGCACTAACTCTAGCTTGAGGTGTGAGTGATATTGAAAATTCCTGAGCTACATCATCATGATATCCTCTAAGTAGCTCGAGGAATCCCAACCATTGATGCCTTCTAAATATCTCTACCATAGGAGGATAGAGATGTATTTTACTTTTTCTTGTGGGCTCCTTTCTGTTGAAGCCTCATGTGATCTTCTTTCTCTGTCAATATAATTGTATGAATTTTGGCGGCATTATCTTAAGAGCTTTCCTAGGTGATAGAGGTTTTAGAGTTAGAAGGGTGATGACTACAACTCTCCCTTTATCTCCACACAATTCTGTCTATATATATGCACATTGCAATTACTAGAAGGAAATGACAATTTCTTCTCCTTTCCTCCTTAAAAATGAAAACACAGAGGAAATGGGCCACCTAAATTTCACTGTAATGCCTTGGTTGAGCAGAATTCTTGAATAGTTGGGCAATAGGCGCCCCTCATAGAATTTTTCACAATTGTCACTATTTCTTGTAGTTTTCCTACATTTCCTAAATGTTATGTTCCTATACCAATAAGAGTCATAATTTTTGAACAACTAAAATTAAACTTGTAATAAGTACATACCCTTGCTTTCTACAAATATTTTCCATAGTATAAAAATAAAAAATGTAAAGAGGGTATGTCCTAAAAGAGAAATCAAAGGACAAAAAGAATAAGAGAAGGTCAAAAAAATGAAAGAATGTGAACCCCGAAAACAAAAATACCATGGAAGTGTGCAAGTACAAATGCCACTACTATTTTATTTTCTACATAATAATGATTGTGTGCAACTTGTTATTCATGCCACAATCCATGGTAATCAAATAGTTTAATATTGGTTTTTCCATGTTTTGAACTTCATGCTTAGAGATAGAGAAAAAAATCTGACCAAATTGTTTAATCTTGGCAGATAAGTAGATAGGTAGAGTGAATAAAAGGAGCTCAATAGTTTAATCTAAGCCCTTGGATGTAATAAGGATAGACTTAGGTAGATTTTGATTGTAAAAGAAAAGAAAAATGTTTGATAAGGGTTTGCCAACTTAAGTGCACCCTAATAAAGAGTAGAAAAAATGGTAGGATGAGTAGATGGGTAAGTAGTTGCATGGTTGCAGAATTATGATAAATGATTAAATAAGATCATATCATTTACTTTCATCATCAAGTTGCTAAATTATGGATGATAATTGAGCATTTACACAAAGTCAAGTGATTAATTCCCCCATTCATTTTACCCTTAATTTTACTAATTTCCCATAAAACACATATTTCAATAAAATTGGAAAAACTTTACTACAAGGTCATCACTTGAATTGATTTGTTTGGTTATTTTGAAATTCTAGATCCACTATTTAATTCCAAATTTAATGAAATATGTGTTATAAGTAAAGTCAAAAGTAGCTAAAACCTTAAGTTAAAGGGGCTCAGAGCATTTCTTCGACTTCTGGAGGGACCAGACCCTCGATGTAATAACTTATAGGTGCTAAGTACTAAAAGCCCCCTAACAAACATTCACCCCCTTCAATTTGTTCATTTTCCCCTTAAAAATCCCTTTTCCTAAGGTAAAATCACCATCTACCTAGGGAAAGTAATCATCCCCATGTAAAAACCATTTTTCACAAAAAACCCACAAATGTGCATTTAGCCTAAGTTATAAATATTTCTGTGTAAAGTAAGTGAATTACATAAACATACTATACTTAGTGAAAATCCATTTTCCCACTTTCATTCATATTAACTCCTAATTTTAATTACATGTATTAAATCCAAAAAACACCCCTTTCCTGTATATTTTATAAAAAACCCATATGGTAATATCCCGCCCCGAAGTTTGAAATATAAGCTTTATTAATAAACTGATTAAAGTGTTAATTAACTCGATTAGCAACTAATTAATAACCTTGATCCACTACCGAAGAAAAGAAATTAGTTAATCATTAAGTGATTAATTAATAATATGTTCCCACCAATGAAATTTCTCCCAACGCCGATTATTTTGTTGTGTTGCTATCAGTGTGAAAATATTTGGAGACTCATGATCAAGGTTTTAGGGTTCAACAAAGAGAGTGACAGAGGGTAATAGGCACCCATGGAGGCACAGGGAGGAGGGAGCTCCAGTCCCTTCTACAGTAATGTGGTTTCAAACAGAGGAAGGGCAGGGAATAAAAACAAGCCTCCACAACCCTTGGAGGTCAACACAAAAAACACTGAAACTCAAAAGGTAGAATGCAGCAAAACCCATGCAGAACAAGGGACCTGTGAAGAAGACCGATAGGAGGAGAAAGGAGAAGAAAGAGGTCAGGGAACATAGAACAAAACCAAGATGGGGCCCTGTAAACCCAAGACCATAACTAAACCACGAGTCATTTTGAATGATCCAGCTCTGCAAGAGCACAATGATCGCATTGAAAACCATGCCATTATATGTAAATTTATGGGGAATCTGGTCATTAGAGAAAGTGTTGTACAGTTGGATAAAATACAACTGGAAACCAAAGGGGGAGTTAAATATACATCTTGGATCCAAAGGTTTTTTTACAGTGGTATTCATGAACATGGAGGACATAGACAAGATTTTCGAAGGAGGACAATACTTCTTTGCAGCTGCTAGTCTCTATATGCGGCCATGGATGATGACTTTGTGCCAGAATGAGAAACCTTCACTTCAGCACTGGTATGGATTAGACTCTACTCCTTACCTTTAGATTATTGGATGTCAAAGTCTTTAAAATTTATAGGCAATAAATTATGTCATTTCTTAAAGATTTCAAAGGCAACTCTACGAGGACAAGGTACCTTCTATTCTCGTATATGTGTGGAGATGGACCTATTAGGATCCCTTCTAGATGAGGTCATTCTAGAATTCTATGACAAAGAATGGGTTTAAACAATTGACTATGAACATATCCCATTCAGATGTCACAAATGTCATGAGCATGGGCACCTATCTAGAGATTGTCCTCTTAATAGAAGGGAGGAATACCTAAGCACTAGCAAAGGGAAAGATTAGACATGTTTCACCAAAGTAGGAGGAAAAGTAAAAGGAGGGGGAAGGAAAACACAAAATAACCTTACCGAGAAGGATAACAAAAAAAGAATTCACAATAGTTTTAAGACCTTAAGAGAACAAGATGTCGATGGAAGTGATCAAAAGAGAACAGAGAATCAGACAACAATGGGGAAAGGAAGAAAGACATGCATGGAGTCCAAATAGGAACATAATGATCACATGACAGAAACTTTGAGTAACATGGAAATAGAAAAAGACCATGAAATGACTTAAAGTGAAAGTGGCACAGAGGACTAAGACTTTCAGGAGATCCTAGAAAGGGAGAACCTAGAGTTGGAAAAGCTTCTAGAAAAAGGAGGAAACATGGGAATAAAACCATACCTCAGGAGGATGTTGACAAGGTACAATAGATATTCCTTAACAAGTCACATCAAATAGCTGCAGGAGTTAAAAGAGGACATGATAACCAGGATACTAAAGGGACTTCCTCAATAGGATTAATAACAAGAAAATTAACAAAAAACCTAGGCAAGAGGAGGGGAAGAAAAAGACATAAAGAACTATTGCTAAAGTGTGGAAAACTCATGATTGACTCAGGAAGGATGAAAGACCTATCTATTTACTCCTTGAAAACCCCACCTCAATGAAAATTAGAACCTGGAACATTAGAGGACTAGGGAGTAGAATAAAACAGAGGAATCTAGGTAACAAGATGAAAGAGGAAAAACCTGACATAGTATTCTTACAGGAAACAAAATGCTCAGTGGAGAAACATAGTAGATGGTTAAATAGATATGAATACCTTGAAGTTAAGGCAAATAAATCTATTGGGGGAATTCTCACTCTATGGGATCCACAGAAATTTGGCGTGATTGATGCAGAGGCATCTAGACACCACCTCTCTTTGATTTTCCAACTGGTAGGTGATAGGCAATGTTGCATGATCACCAATGTCTAGGGTCCTCAGCCAATGGAGGACAAACTTTGACTACTCACTACACTGGAGGATATGAAGAAGAGATACCTAGCTCTACCCTAGATTCTAGGAGGTGATTTTAACATGACTAAATCACTCACGAAGAAGAAAGGAGGAACTAGAATACTTGGTAGGGATTCACTTGCCTTCTAGAACTTCATCACCAATATGAAATTGGTAGATATGGAAACCAACAATGGAATCGTCACTTGGAATAACAAAAGGGGCAGCCCTACCCAAGTAGCCTCAAAACTAGATAGATTTATTATTTCAGAGGAACTTCTTCTCATGGGAAGTAGCTTGAATGTGCTCATCCTACCTTTTGGAGGTTTAGATCACTGGCCTATTCAATTGGAATCTTCTCATTTTGGTAAACCAAGGAACTCCCCCTTCAGGTTTGAAAATGCTTGGCTCACACATTCAGATTTCCTCACAAACATTGAAAAATGGTGGAAGGAAGAGCTACAACTTCAAGGTACAAAGATGTTCCTTCTACATACCAGGCTCAAACACATTAAAGGCAGACTCAAAGAGTGGAATAAAAAGGAATTTGGCAATATCTTCAAAGCTAAAGGAAATGTGGAAAGGAAACTAAAGGAAATAAACCAAATTCTTATCACAGAAGGCTATACAGATGAAAGGAAATAGATGGCAGAGTCACTCTAGCATGAATGGGAAAACAGATGTATACAAGAGGAAATATTCTGGAGATAGAAATTCAAAGTAAAATGGATTAAGGAAGGGGAGAGAAACACCAAATTCTTTCACAAATCCACCATAGCTCACAAAAACAACAAGAGAATTGTGAAACTTATAGATCAGGATGGAATAGAAAGAAACACTCATGAAGAGATGGAAGAGGTTCTAGTCCAACAATTTTAGGGAATTGTTGAGGAAACCTCAAAAGATAGATATTAGTTTATGAAAATATTTACTCAATACATTCCTAAATTGGTTTCCAGAGAAGACAATCACAATCTCAAAAGACCAGTAATAGAGGAAGAGATTGAGGAAGTCATTAAAGAGATGAAAAATGGGAAAGAACGAAACCTGAATGGCTTCAATGTGGACATTTTCAGAACATGTTGGAGGATAGTAAAACAGGATATTCTAGAGGTAGTGGAAAATTCTCAAAGATTTAATATAGTCTTGAAGGTGCTCAATGAATCTTTCATAGCCTTAATCCCCAAACAAGAAAAGGCCGCCTCTCTAGACAAATTTAGACCTATAGCATTATACAATGTGGTGTACAAAATAATATCCAAAGTAGTTTCCAACCATCTCAAACCACTCTTCCCTACCCTAGTGTCAAAGGAGCAAATAGGCTATGTGGAAGGAAGACAAATTCTTAATAACATAATTCAAGCACGTGAAGTGGTTCATTCACTCAATACCAATAAATAGGAAAGGATGATAATTCAACTGGACATAGCAAAGGCCTATGAAAAACTTAGTTGGCCATACATAAGAGAAGTGCTAAAAGCCTATGCATTTGATTACAATTGGATTAAGTGGGTCATTGCGCTAGTTACCACTGCCATTTTTTCAATTCTTCTCAATGGCTCTCCCTCCAAAACCTTCAAGCCTACTAGAAGTCTCAAGCAAGGTCATCCTCTTTCTCCTTTCCTTTTCATTCTAATGAAGGAAGGGTTAGGGAGAGAAACCAGGGCTGCTAAGGAGGAAGGGAGAATTCAGGGTATGAGACTCACTCAAGGTGGGGACAAGGTGACACATCAACAATTTGTGGATGATACTATGATGCAAGGCACACCCACAGTCAAGGAAGCCAAAGCATTTAAGTAGATTCTGAGTGACTTTGCCATGGAAACAGGCACAGAGGTAAATCTTACTAACTCAAAGATTTCTTTTTCAATACAGATATTTCAATTCAAAGAATTCTGTCGAGAATTTTGGGCTTTCAAAGAGAGTCTTTGCCTGCTAAGTACCTAGGAGTTCTCCTCACTTAAAAACCGTTACACAAGAAAATTTGGGAGCCTGTTCTAAATAAGCTAAAAGATAAGATTAGAAAATGGACAAATAGAGCCTTAAATATAGTAGGGAGATTAATTCTAACTAAGGCTATCCTCCAAAGTATCCCTATCTATATGCTATCAGCCATTCTGGCACCAACTGTTGTAATTACTAATATAAGAAACATTCAAATAGACTTTCTCTGGGGGAAAGGTGAAGAAAAGAAAAAATGAGCCCTAGTGGCATGGGATAGGGTATGAAAATCTGAATCCCATGGTGGCTTGGGTCTCCATGACCTAGGAATTCTTAAAAGAGTTCTAGGAGCCAAAATCTGGTGGAGATGGATAAAGGAAATTCAAGCCCCTTGGGAAAAACTATAGAAACAAAAGTATGTGAGATATTGGTAGGAGAAGAACCTCATTAGAATGATAGGACAAGTAGAAGGTTCATCTATTTGGAATAGGGCATGGGAGAATAGAGCCCTCGTCCAAAATCATAGTTTTTGGGAGATCAGAAATGGAAATCTGGCCTGGTTTTGGGAGGATAATTAGCAGCAAGAGGATAATCTCCGCAGTTTAGAATTAGCATACATTCACACAGATACCATCAACACAGGATTAAGAAGGGTAAGTGACTATTGGGATCAATCAAGGAACACTGGGAAATGGAGAATATGGAAACTTCCAGATTACAATGAAATGGGCATGATGCATACTCAAGGTATAGCCCTTAATGGACTTTTGGAAAAGAGGCAAATCTTAACCTCAACCTTGGAAGATCAATTAAGATGGGGAAGAACAAGGAAAGTCTCTTCACCGTTAAGGAGGCCAAAAGGATAGACACATGGCTTAACTTTCCAAACACTGATAAGATGTTGAAAGAACTCTGGGATAATACTCATTGGATGAAAGTCAAACTGTTCAAGTGGTTGGTTCAATATGACAAGATTCTGACATAGGATAACCTAAGAAAAATAGGCTTTGTTGGCCCCTTAAGATGTCACCTATGTGTAGAACAGGAAGAAACCACTAATCATCTACTGAATAGATACTCATTCACTACAATACCTTCGAACTTGGTCGGAGATGTCTTCGAGCAGACAGAAAAACATGTAAATGACATCATTGCTACATTGAAAAACTAGCAGAATGTTTTTTGGATAACCAGGTAATAACCAACACCATGGAATTGACCCCATGATTCTTAATCTAGAATGTTTGGAAGGAATGCAACAATAGGATTTTCAAGTACAAGGTGAGCCCGATGAACAACATCCTAAAGCTAATCCTTAAGAGACTCAAAGAGACTGTTCATATCCTGGGAGGTGCTGATAGCAGAAAACCAATAGGACAAAGAGAGGCCAAAATCCTAGAAAATTTAGAGCTCAAGATTCATCTCCCTCAGTGTTCTAAGTAGATCATCAAAAATAACTTAGCAGATAAGGCTTCTTGGTAACCCTCTTCTCATGGTTTTTTAAAATTTAACATTGATGGGGCCTCAAAAGGAAATCTGGGAGAAGCAAGTTATGGAGGGGTCATGAGCGATGAGGAAGGAAACATATAGGTCATCTTCCATAGTTATCTAGGAAAAGAAACCAACAATATGGCCGAGATCATGGTGATGGAATTGTGCTTGGAAATACTGCTCAAGTACAACATTCACAATGTCTTCATTGAGGCTGACTCAGAATTAGTCATTAATTCGGTGAAAAGGATAAATGTTGGCGCTGCACCTTAGAAACTCTTACGACAATGGCAACTTCTATAAGTCTGCCAAAGAATCCAATCACACCTAAGAGTGCTAAGAACTCTTATGTTGGTGCATGTATGCAGGGAATCCAGCAAAGTTATGGGTTGGCTAGCCAATGATGGGGTTCAAAAAAAGCATATCAACTTGTGCTGCTGGTGGGAGTTGGTAATGGATGATAGGATGAAGGAGGAATTCTCATCCCAAGCGCTCAGTGACAGACAACAGTATCATAATTTTACTTCATGTCAACGATTAATAAGTTCACCTCAGGCATTTTATCAAAGGAAAGGCATCGTAGGTTCTCTAAGGGTGCTTCTAGAAAAAAATGTAGAAATTGAGTTAGAAGATATATGCACACAGGAGAAGGGATTCCATGCAAAACGAATGCCATAGAGTTCCAACTCCACTCATAAGGATTTCCATGCAGGAGGCCACCCTTCCGGCTATGTCTTCCTCGTGAAATGTGAGGGAGGTCATAGGAAGAAATTATCGGGGTCAAAAATTGCTCAAGATTTACCAATTGCTTTGGGTGCCCTCTGACCAGGGAGAGATTTTCTTAGAGGACAAGCGATATCATTCAGCTAGTGATTCACAGAGGGGGATGAACAATTAGTACCGCCTTAATTGTTGGGTAATCCGCAAGCGGATCTGTGGTCCGACTTGTGGCATGGCCATCCGATCCGGAGGAGGAAGATCAACGGCCACCTTCTGCCATGAAAGGATGAATAGTGAGTATCGCCTTCATTGTTGGGTAATCCATAAGTAGATGTGTGGTCAAACTTGTGGCGTGGCCATCAGATCCAGAGGAGGAAGATCAATGGCAACCTTCTGGCATGCAAATTGCTGGGCTTGAAAGGATAAAACCACTAATGGTTTACCACCTTCATCGGGTGCCATCCAAACCAAAGATGGTTTTTATGAAAAGCCAGTGATTCCTCTCATGAAGCAACATGTGGTGGAGGACTGGAAAAGCAAACTACCTTCATCGTGTGCTAATCAATGGGCTTTTAAGTCGTGCGATATGGACATCAGTCGTTGGATCAAAAGGAAAAGATCAACGATCAGCGTCGATCATGCACCTTAAGGGTTTTTCTATGGGCTCCGCCTCCACACAGGTTCATTTTTGATTGCCAGATTGTTAGGAGACAGATCGACGGTGGGTTTGGGGAGTGGAGTTCGAATCCACTTACCTGCTTTCAGTTCCACAGTAGTCTTGTCACTATTTTTGTTTGATTTTTGGATGGTTGTATGGGTACTTTGAGTAATTTCTCTCCCCCTTTGTGGGACTCTATGCCTCTGTGCATTTGTGGTAACCTATGTAAATCATTTTTTAACCTAAGATAATGGAAGGATCGTCTCTTGCCTAAGCAAAAAAAAAAAATTCTCCCAACATCATTAAACCTTCATAATCCTCATTAATTATTCCCTCCCTACATTAAAACCCCGTTGGACACCTCCGTTAAACCTCACATCAAACCATCGCCCTAATCATCATGTGATCTGACCTCGATTGATCAAATGATCAATGCTCATATTGAGCGGCTTCCAAAGGCCAACCTTTACTCGCCTAATATGGGTGGTTTTACTATTCACCCCGTTGCTACGTGGCACCCGATAAATGGCATTGGGCTTCCTCTACACAAAACCACTTTATCCCAAAAGTGATGCGATACGATCCCACTTACTGCCTCCCACTAAGTGACAAAATGTCACATCCCCCACTCAAATGCCAAGTTTCCTTTTTCGAGCATACCCGCCAAAATAATTGACTCTAGGAATAAAGCTAAAAAATATTTTGTTTTTTGTTTTATCATGGAAAAAGACCACACGGACCTTGATACAAGCACCAGAGTACATGCAACCGTCAACCCACATCCGATTTCCAACTTATTGAAGCTGTTGAAACTCTAGACCTCCTTCCAGTCACATGCGCTTCTCACAAACAGTGCACAATCACCATTACTCCATTCAAAATTCAAAACTAGGTATTTACCGAAATTCACCAAGAAACCTTGTTCTATTCCCAAACCTGAAGTCAATTGGTTCATGCTACTTAGTAATTAAGTAAGACAATTTCCCAGTGACTCCAAATATTCTGAATTGGACCAGTTTTTCCTAAATTTCACTAAAAACCCTTCGCCCTCATCCTTGAATCCACAAGAACCAAGTATGTCTACCCCAATTGCATTGAATGTCATTCCCATTCCAACTCCTCACAGGGATTTTGACCATCTTCCACTTGGCAGATAAATATTTCGAGATTAAAGATACCTCTGTCAAAGAATCCCCTTTGAAACTATACTACAAGTACAAAGACTAGCAACTAAACCATGTAGACTGCATAGGACTTTGGGAATCAAGTTTAACCAAATACCAGTTTCCTAGACTTCATATTTTCCTAGAGATTATCCACTGCTATCACATGAACTAGAGCCCTAGTTAGAGAGAAATAATGACCCCAAACCAATCTGTATTGGTTACCATCACTACTAAGTCCATAAATCAAATTCTATAGTTACAACCAACCAAAACCTGACCCCTCTTTCCGTTGGATATTTACTTAATAGATTCCCTACATTCATCTCAATCAAACTTGATACGATTTTCCAGACATTCATTAGGGAAAAATAGTACACTCCAAAGGATCCTCCCCCTTATGTGTGGACAATTTTCTATGACCTTGGCTGAGACATCATAGAAATGACACCCAGTGTGTTAGGCCAAACCATACGTGAATTTATTGATGAAATTATTATATCCTTTATGTCTATTTGCTCTCCTAGACAACCCCTTGGCATCATGTTTGACTTTTCTAAGTTCATCGCTGATAAAATGCATGATCAATTCATGAAGATGGATAATGAAAGAGTGTTCAAATATTCCTTAGTTTTATATCATCTTTTCTTGTATTATCAAGCTAACAAATTCACAATTGCACTTCAGAAGCTTGATACCATAGGCAACCCCAGATCGATAGTCTTCTCAACTTCATTGATACATCTATATGAATCTGAATATCTTATACTGATTTCATAGATCTCTTTGTGCATCAAGTGGCAACTATGTTACTAGGAAGCCCTCTGCCTAGAATCAATGCAGATATCAGTAGGGTCCTTCAGTTGTCAAAACAATATAGAGTGGGGGATTGGTACCTCTACCAAAATCACACTGAAACTAGAATTTATGGATGTGCTCTCGCTCCCTACAAACTACCCAGATACGTCCCTATGAGATTGTTTACTCTCAAGTACTACATGAAAATGATCAATTTAGATGAGGTGCATTTTCTAGAGGCCAAGAAGAAAGCTCAACTTAGGATAAAATATCAGTTTGGACCCTTCATATGTAACAGTAGGGAAGTAGGAAATGTAGCAGAGGTAATCTTCCAAAGACTGAGACTGAAAAAAAGTTTTATCTATAGATATGACCCTTTAGACTTCATTTGCAATAGAAGGCAAAAGAATAAATTATCTCCTTACATCCACCATAGAATTCCTGATATTGAACAGTATGCTAATCAACTTGAATGGGTGGAAAACACTTTGGTAGACCAAGATAGTACAGTGGTTATGATTGATAATGTATTGATTGATTTAGACAAAAGACTTCATGAAGATTCGTTTGTATAGGTGCCAGGAGTGTCCCAATCTCAAAGAGAATCAAAGGGACATAGTGGGAAAACAACAAAAGAAGGACCATCAGAGCAACAATCACCAGAGCAACCAAGATCTTCAGAATAGCCTGAGGAATCTAAATAGTTAGATATTTCAAAAGAAGTTGCTCGAAGAGGACATACCATGTGCAATCCTCCCATTTTGCAGACTCCTCTAAATGAGGAAAGAGATCCAAAAGGAGATAGAGAGGAGGACACTCCTTCTAGTAGACCTGTTTCCCAAACTTATGTCAAGAGGCAAAGGTTGAATCCATTGTGAGAACAGGAGTTTACTGAAGAAACAACATGAACTATAGGTGCTGAAAGCATGCATACCACTCCCTCAGGAGGTAGACAAGAACTTTCCACCTGACATGCTCAAATGTTAGAAAGGAAACAGAGTGTGGAAGTATCATCCCTTAGAGCTACTACTGGCTAGAGCTAAGATATCAAAGAGAAATACAAAGAAATAAAGGCCAGAAATGAGATATTAAAGGCCCAAAGTTATGTGCATTACCTAAAGATGGCTCCAACTAACCAGACAAGGCTAATGTCAGCCTTTGATGTGAAAGAGGGAAAAATGCAAATGACTTTTATGAAGCCAACCACACAAAAGCCTAGGTTAATTGCACATTATTTGAAAATATACTTTCAAGTATTGGCAAAATATATCCATCCTATTGACCAAATAGAATTTCGTAAGCAGACTTGGGAAATGGTCTACTCCACCTTGACCAGTAAGGCAATTGTAGCCCACCAATTTCAAAATTCATTGAATAACATATCAACACAATTCTAGTTAGATAAGGCCTCTTCATAAGCCAAAGATACTAGAATAAAGTCCCTAGAGGACTTAGTCATAGAACTAGGCCATGATCCCAAAGATGTGAAAGCTGCAGAAAATCTTTTTAAGAAGAAAAATGATGATATAGTTGCGCTGAGGAAACAACTCAAGATTCCCCTTTTGCATCATCCTTAGGTAGTTTATTGGAAACACAGAAGGAGGAAGAGATTATGGACTTGGTCCTAAAGTTGAATGAACAATTAAAAGAAATAGAGAAATAACTAGATAATTTGATATTGTCTAAACAAAGTGAGTTAGCCACCACTCCTCAGACTATAATTCCTACAGTTTCTATAGCAGTACCCTCCACTTTAGCTATTGTGTTAGCATCAACATAGCCACCGACGACTACTCTGCCAGTTACAAGTACATCAAAAATCATAGGGACATAAATAGAAAAGATAGTTGAATTGGTAAAAGCCATGGACGCGATGACCATCTAGGTTACTGAGCTCAAGAAACTTAGAGAACAAGTATCAAATTTATAAATTGATTATAAACTTGCATAGATACAACAAAAAGAAGAAGCTGGAAGGAATCAAAGAATGGGAGAGAGAATAAAAGTCTTTGAAAAGAACTTGACGCTACAACAACGACTTGGAGACATGAAAGAGATTCCTTGGACCAACATCATTGATTCCATCAATGATGTTTGGCCATCTATTCAAGCTATTTTTAAGCAAACTGAATTAGTGATAGTGGCTAGAGAAGCAATCCACAAGATCAGAGAAGAGTTGGGAGAGAAGCCTGAAGACCAATTGATAACATTCCTGAACAACA
This sequence comes from Pinus taeda, assembly GCA_000404065.3. Lineage (NCBI taxonomy): Eukaryota > Viridiplantae > Streptophyta > Pinopsida > Pinales > Pinaceae > Pinus > Pinus taeda. Next base: position 130,315 of record APFE031545318.1, on the reverse strand, counting down.
GAAACGTGTATAATCTTGATCAACTGGAAATAGAAGACGAAAAAGCAACAATCATAGAAACCAAGAAGGTTCTCATCAAGAGAAGCCTTATGCTTAACCTTGAGAAAAAATGCCAGAGTATCCAATTAGGCATTGACAGGTTTATGCCAAAATACGGTATTTTAAGAGAAAAAGGACTCCACAATCCCATGGTAATACATGACAAACTAATGACCCAAGATGACTATATTGAAAGATTACATAAACTAGCCAGAAACCAAGCTACTACTTCAGGGGTAAAATCTTTGCCCACTGGAAAGGTATTATATGATAGTCTTGAAAATATTTTTTTCATAGAACATGAGGTAAAGCACTTGTTTACCAGCACGCCAAATTTTTCTATGTACACAGAAGCTGACAAGATATACCGGAAAATTGTAAGGATGAAATTACTTGACAGTGAATGGTGGAAAAATCTGACTGATTTACTATAAAGTTATTGCAGTAAATCTATAGGGTAAAACATTACTGCCACGTGAAATAGGTTAAACAAAGATGAAAACAATTTTACCAACAACAATGAAATTTATCCAAAGTAAAAGTGAAAAATAGTTAAAAGAAATTTAAGGTTAAAAGATGAAATTAGAGCAGAAATGGTCATTCTTCAGAAATTTTCTGTTTAATTCATAGTTTAGCATAAACTGTTGCGGACGATCCAAGAAGTATCTGGAAAAATAGGAAGAGGTATTTTTTCCTAAATTAAAATCTACAAAAACCTATCTCACGTTTTACACAAGTATTACCAATAGGAAGATAAGTGCATGTCTTCACAACCTATTTTTCGGACTGTGTAAAGTCTTGTTTTAGACATCCTTTTACAAAGAATATTGTGACCAGCTTGTGCTTAATTTTGGAAAACTGAGAGAGGTTTATCTCAATAACCTACTTATATACAATAACCTCTTTCATTTTTTACATATCTAGCTATTATTGAGATATACAAACGTATCATTGGACCCTAATTTTGCAGAATTTCTGGGGCAGAATGCAGAGAGGAAGGAGGCAGTTAGTGAGTTGGAAGTCTCATCATCGCTTAAGAGCTACTATTAAATATAACTTTCTCCTCTTTCATAAATCCATAGACATAGCTCCAAATATATTCGTTAGTTTTGAGTGTCCTTTATTTAAGTTCTATTAATGTAAAACAGTTTGAGATATTTGTAAAACCAATCTTGATATTTCTTCAAGATATTTTAGTTTAAAATTTGTATAAATACTTCTTCATTTGAAGTATTTTGGGTGGATTAAAATACATTTCTATAGACCTTTTATATTGAGCCAAGGAGCTATTCTACTCAAGACTGGACTGATTTTGTTGGATATGAAATAAAGCTGAGGACATTTCACTGGATTCTTGTGCACAGTTGGAACAAATAAGTATTATCTCTTCATGTTTAAATATTGTTTTCTCTCCATGTTATAAATATTCATATGTGTCTCTTACGAAATCTTAAAGGTAAACAAGGAATGATATCTCAGAATTAGCTTAAATTAATTGTTTACTTTTTATATGTTTTCTACTAAACTATCCTGGTTTGGGAATTCTTAATTGCTCCCTTATTTCAGTAGTCCCCCCCCCCGCCCTTCGGTCCATAATAAAGGATTCTTCATTTCCCTTTGCTACTGATCATCCTTCCTTTCTTCATCTTAATCCCAATTAAGTATTCCTCGTTGCCCTTTGCCCTGGTTAGGACTACTTCATCCATTTGAACCTGCAGATTTTCTTTTGCTGTGCTAGGCAACCCTGTCGAATCCTACCTTAGTGATTAATTAGATCTAGTTAAGCCACTCTTGATTGACTCAATAGCTCAATGGCTTGAATACTTGCTCTACCCATCTTTTCTATTAATTCCACCACCCAATCAAAACAAAACATCATGAGCACTAAGAAATAGCCTAAAAGCCCACCCAAAACAAAGTTAAATTATAAAGAGGGAGCCCTCTATGGACATAGGTTTGTTAGAAACCATGTATAAAAGATTAGGTTTGTGGTTACCTCAGACTATTCCTTCTTTGATAATTTTTGGGGAAAACATCTGAGTGATAACATAGTGGCGACCATACTAGGGACTCACACCCCAATCTTAATAAACATTTGAGAAATTCAGATTTTTATTTTAAGCATCTTAAAGGGTTTATTAGAAGTTATTTCAAACCTTCATAAAAAAAAAAAAAAAGTAGAAAAAGATCAAAATCTGGCTTTCGGGAGAACTCACTATACCAGGGCCAATCCTGATCCAAATCCTCCACCTGTATTTCACAATCCCAACCTTATTCTGAGAATAATGAGAAGACAAGAAAGTTCAGTAAGCCCAATACCTTTATTCAGATCCAATTCATGCCCTGTTGAGTAGTTGTTCCTAGAAGACCTTCCTTTTGACAAGAATTTTGATAATTCCCTATTTAGAGCTAATTCTGAAGGTGAACTTGAGGACACAGTTTCAGATCTAGAATTCATTACTGAACTTGAAGTCCAAAGAGAAAACTTGTCAATTGATCAGTACCTTTTGAATTCCCCTCCGTCGTCCCTTATCATATAATCCCTGAACTTTCTGAAACTGCTTCGACTTCTTTTAGCTCACCATCATTTCCCCACACTTCTGAAGATCATCCCTCATCTCCATTCATACCTTCACTCCCCTGGCAGCCTATCACTACCATTCAAATACCCATTAAACCTGTTACCCCAACTCCCCTTGTTGTCCAAAATCCCCCTGTTACCCCAACTCCTATTCTCAATCCTATCCAACTTAGAGCTATGGTAGTCAGATATGCCCCTCTTATCATGCCTGCTCCTCAGGGTGTCTTACTAATAGATTATCAGAGTAAAATTAGCTTATTTGATGGCACTAGGACTTACACTTCACAACAACAGACAAAGAAAATGACAGATTATTTTGAACTTCAGGAAATTGACATATGAGATGTCCAAATGAGAATTTTTGCCCAAAATCTAATTGGAGATGCGAGAACAGGGTTTAGATCTCTACCTCCTAATAGTGGAGATAGTTTAGATGTTTTTTACCAAGAATTTTCAAACTGGTGGCAAAAGAAAAAGAACCCTCTTCAAATTATTTATGAATATGAAAACCTTAAGAGTGGACCAAATGAAACTGTTCAGGACTACTGCACTAGGTTTAACAATGTATATAATGCAATACCACTTGACCTTAGACCTCCACTTGGCTTAGCCCTGATTAAGTTTCGAGATGGATTTGACACATATATGGCTTTTCAACTTAGAGAAAGGAATCCCCCTACACTAGAATATATGCAAAGTGTTGTACTTAGCGTAGAAGCTAATCTGCTATTTAAAAGAGCTAGGGTTAGAAAGAAGAGAAGAACACCCCTGAAAGATGAAACTTCACCCTTCGATCAAAAAATGGATGCTTTAGCTAATGGAATGGAAAAGTTGATGGTCAGAAAATAAAACATTAAAAGGAAACCTCAATGGGATAGCCAATAGGCACCTCAAATAAGGAATCCTAACATTAGGAAGAACCAGAACCAAAACACTGGTAAAAATGGGCCTCATCAGAACATTAGACCACCTTTCCAAGAGAATTATGTTGAAGCCTCCCATCAAGAAGACCTTGAGCTAGACACACAAATCAACATAATGGGGTTAGATGAAGAAGAAACTATTTTTCTAGCTCAGGATGATAAAGAACTATACATGCTTCATCAGTTACAAACCCAAACTAGAGAATCTTTCAATTAAAAGCTAGGGTATGACTCTGCTATTTTTGAAGTGCATAAACAATACAATTTGAGAAGCAAAAAGAACACTGATGTTCTGGACCAAAACAAAAAAGATGTACCTAATCAGCCTAAGAAAGTAAAACCTGCAAATCAGAATCCTCTAGTTACAAAAACTCTGCAAATTCTTTCTAGACCAAGTCAAAATCCTCCCAGTCCTATCATTGACGATGTAACCAATGAGCAACCTTCCACTTCAGTTCCCCTCAAGAAAACAATGGAATAATCTCCAGAAATTGCATCAAAAAATCCAATTGAAAAGACTACAAAAAATGAAAAAGAAGAACAGACCACTTAGAACCTAGGTGCTAATATTTCAAATGTTCAAACAGACAAATCCCCTCTACCTTTCAATTTGGGAGCAAAGGTGGCCAAACTCAAATTCTTAGTTCCTTTAACAAAACTGGTTAAACATGAATCTTACAGATCTCAAATAAGGAAATCTTTAAACTTCTTTGAAAATGAAGACTCTGTTAACCTATTTGATGATCAACATGAGTTAATTTTCAGACCTGATGTTAATGGAAAACTAGTGGAAGCAGGGATACCACCCTTCTACATTAGCCTTAACATCCACGATAAAATCCTACATAATGCCATGCTAGAATTTGGGGCTTCACACAACCTTATGCCTAAATTTGTTATGGAGAAGCTAAAATTAGACATCACTAGACCATACAAAGACCTCTTTTCCTTTGATTCAAGCCAAGTTAAGTGCCTAGGACTTATAAAAGACCTATGTGTTTCGCTAGTTCACTACCCTACTAAAATTATTCTAATGGACATAGTTGTTGTTGATATACCACTTAAGTATGATATGTTGTTGTCTAGATCTTGGGGTGCTAAACTCCAGGGATCTCTATAGCTTGACATGTCATATGCTACCATTTCAGTCTTTGGACATCCTAAGAAACTATATAGAGAAACTCTGATGAAGTATGTAGTGAGTACATAAGGGAGACCCCAAAACTTTCCTATGTATTCAATACATTCTAATATTGATTCTTTCATTCTTTATAATGCTCTAAACAAGAAAATACTTCAGACATCACTATAGTAGAACCAAAAGAAATTACAGTAATAGAAGAAAATCAAAGTGTCCAAATTCATGATATTTTAGTTAATAAATATGACCTAGATACTTTAGTCAAAGAAGATTTCATTCCCCCAGACATAGAAAATTATGAGCATGAAATCTTATGGCATCTTCAATTTGATGGGTTAGTAAAAAAACTAGTTGTAGGAGCAGGAGTATGGATTTACAACTTAGAAAATGATCATTCAAAGGGTCATGCCTACAGATTGAACTTTAAATGTAGAAACAATATGGCAGAATATGAAGCACTCTTGTTAGGTCTGAAATTGGTCAAAAGGTTAGGAGCCATAAGAGTCTCTACTATGGGATATTCTGAGTTGGCAATAAAACAAATTAATGCTATTTATATGACTAGGGATCCTAGGTTAGGATTTTATAGAGGAATAGTTGTAGAAATACTAAATACTTTTTTAGAAACGAAGCTTGTTGTTATTCCAAGAAAACACAATATTCAAGCTCACAGTTTAGCGATGTTTGCTAGTACTTGCAAATTGCCATTTCAGCCCAACCATCAGTACACTGCTGAGGTTAGGCATAGACCTACTATTCCGAACAACTTAAAGAACTGGCAATTGTTCGATAATGATCAGAAAATTAACAATTTCCTAACTTTAGATGATGAATTTTTAAATAGTAACATAAACACCCACATGACATTATATTTTGATTGCACTGATGAAACAAAAATTAACAAAGTAGAAGATTAAAAGATAGATCATTTCTATCCCACAAAGTTTACAAGATCTAATATTCGAAACCTAAAACAAATGGAAATTGATGAAACAATCGATGAATAATCTGAAGTCATCAATCTGAAAGATAGTTTCTTTGCCCAAAGGATTAACTCCTTTGGAGGACTTATTTGATTCAAACGATCTTACTAAAAGCCTAAAATGAAACCCTTGAAATCAAACATTGAAGAATGTAACATGGGCTCTAAACAAGATCCAAAAATGATAAAACTTTCAAAATCTTTGCTTCCCAACGAAAAAGTGAAATACATAAAAGTGCTAAAGGAATTCCAAGATGTTTCTTCCTAGAATTATGACGACCTTAAGTCCTATGATACCAGCATAATACAACACACCATCCCATTGATTTAAAACAAAAATCCTTTTAGACAGAAGATTAGAAAGATTAACCCTATTCTATTTCCTTTTATCGAAAAGGAGATCAAAAGAGTGTATGAAGCTAAGATAATTGCACCAATTAGATTCTTAGATTGGGTTTCTAATTTGGTACCTACAAGAAAAAAAACTAATGAAATTAGACTATGCGTTGATCTTAGGAATTTAAATAATGTTCCATTAAAGGATAACTACCCCCTCCCTAAAATGGACCACATATTATAGAGGGTAGTAGGTTAAACTAGAATCTCACTGCAAGATGGTTTTTCTGGTTATAACCAAATCCTAGTCCACCCAAATGATCACGTAAAAAATGCATTTACCACTCCATGGGGCACTTTCATGCATATGAAAATTCCTTTTGGGGCCACCTTTCAAAGACCAATGGACATAGCCTTTGTAAAAGAAATCCATGACTTCCTGGTAATATACCTAGATGATATCATAGTATTCTCTAAATCAGGTCAGCAACACCTGGATCATCTTAGGCAAGTTTTCACCAAGTGTAAGAAGTATGGAATTTCCCTGAATCCTAAAAAAACTTTATTTGACCTGGAAGAGGGAAAAATACTAGGCCACATAATCTACAAAGATGGTATCTAGATTGAACCAACGAGAATTGAAGCCATTTTGCAGATACCACATCCGAGGAACATCAAAGAACTACAAGAATTTTTAGGTAAAATAAACTTTTTGAGAAGATTTATCTCTAACTTAGCTAAAGTAATTAGATTACTAAACAACATGTTAAAGAAATATTCGACTAATAAATGGGCTCTAGAGACTAAAAAGCCATTTGAAGATATAAAACTAGCCTTATCACAAACATCAATCCTTATCAGTCCAATGTTTGATAGGGATTTTATCATTTTTTCTTTCACCTCAGAACATACAATTGTTGTAGTCCTACTGCAGAAGAATGATCAGGGTTTTGAACAACCAATAGCCTTCTTTATTAAAGCCCTAAGAGATGCACCTTTAAAGTATAATATAATGGAGAAGCAAGCTTTTTCTCTAGTTAAAGCTATTAAAGATTTCAGAGTTTATATCTTGTACTCTCATATAGAGCTTATGTTCCCAATGATGTAGTCAAAGACATTCTAACACAGGATGGACTGGATGGAAATAGAGGGAAGTGGATAGCTACCATATTAGAGTATGATTTAGGTATTAAACCTACAAAATTGATTAAAGGCCAATGTTTAGCCAAGCTAATGGCTGAATCAAACTGTTAGGCCCTAGACATAAATTTCATTGCAGAATTGGATAACGATGAGGAGATGGCAACTCCACAAATCAGCTAGATCTTTATAGACTCACCATGGTATGTTGATATTATATATGTTCTATAAAATCTTCAAGCTCCTCCTGAGTTTTCCAAAACTAAAAGTAGGTTCTTAAAAATGAAACCTTTGAAGTTTTGCATAATTGACAATGCTTTATTTTGGAAAAATCATGAAGGCATCCTTCTTAATTATTTGTTAAAGGAATAATCTGACAAAATATTGCAATAAATTCATGCAGGTGACTATGGGGGACATCTCTATTGGAAGACCACAACTGATAAAATCTTAAGAGTTAGTTTTTATTCGCCCACTTTGCTCTCTCATGTGAAAAAACTGTAACCTCATGCCACAAATGTCAGATTTTTTAAGGAAAAAGAAAACTATTGCCATTACCTTTGAAACCTATATCCACTGAAACACCATTTCAACAGTAGGGTCTTGATTTCATTGGTGAAATTACCCCCAATCCTCTGCCCAACATAGATGGACCTTGACTGCCATATATTATTTTACAAATTGGATAGAAGCCATACCCTCAAGACAAGTTACTGATATTGTCATAATAGGTTTTCTTGAGACCAACATTCTGTCTAGATTTATTTTCCCTACCAAGATCATCACAGACAGTGCAACAACCTTCAAATCAAAGATGATGATTGATTTCTGCAACAAATATCATATAAACCTGGGTCACTTCACTGCCTACTATCCCCAAGGAAATGGACTAGCAAAGAGTTCCAACAAAAGCCTAGTGAATATCATCAAAAAATTGTTTGAAGATAACAAGAGAACCTTGAATAAGAAGCTAGTAAATTCCTTGTAGGTAGATAGGCTGACCACTAAGAAGTCCAATGCTACCAGTACTTACTAGGTAGCCTATGGAATTGAGGTTGTCTTCCGATATTCCTTGGGGACACCAATAATGAAATTGCTCCAAGAAGCATAGGTTGAGCCAAATGACATTCAAAGGAGGATCAACCAAACAATACACTTGCATCAGACCAGGGAAGAAGTCTATATTTGATCCCAAATTGTGCATAGGAAAATCAAAAAGGCTTTTGACCAAAGAACCAAGGTCAAATATTTTTATCTAGGAGACAAAGTTTTGAAATCGAACTCAAGAAGGGAGGAAAAAGGTAAACATGGTATTATAGACATTTTTGGGCACTACAGACACAATCATAAATGTCCATAAAACAAGGGCTCCTATGTCCCTAAAAGTGTTGCTTCACTCCCTAAAGGAACAAGGTCAGGTGATTACATCATCTCCCAGAAGTTCTCCACAGAAAACTGCTCAGAACTGGTCAAAACTGGACCATACAGAATGCCTAGTGCAGAGGGTGCGATGCATCTCACCTACTAAGTGTAAACGGTTTGATGCATACTGGAAAGCCCTTCTATAGGGTGCGATGGGTGAGAATGGACAAATGGCAGAGACAACTTGCGAGGTGGAGGATCATAGAATCTTCCAAAAACTTCTCCCCTGACACTTGCCTTTCTGAATTCGCCCAGGGATGAGTAAGAGATCATCAATGTCCAAGTGGAATCAAGAACTATCAGAGAGAGGACACTAATCTAAGAAGCTGACTCAGCCCCCTACAATCATCTATATATGGATCCCTCATCACAAAGATCCAGAGGCTGGAATCTTGTATCTTGTAAGGAAGTGTTGTTGGTTTCCTGGTGCAACATCATAGTGTTGGGTTATCTAAGCTTTACATGAGGTGAAGAAGGGCTTTCTTACTGGATGATGATGCTGGGTCAGAACAATTGGTTATAATCCTCTTTGCTATTCTTGATATTAATAGAGCTATTCATGTTTTCCTCCACATTCTTGCATGTTTGATGATATATGCATTTGTGTGGCCAATACATATCTGGTCCTGTATTGCTTATGACTATAGATATTTGTTCTTCGATAGTATTATGCTACTTTGATTCCACATGTGCTCTTTGAAACTGGGAAGACCAAAGAGGAGTGGCAAAGATCTGTTAGAAGGGAGAAGAACTAAACAAAGAACCAAGCGCAAGAATGAGGTTGGTGTCCTTTGTTCTCCTCTTATCTACTTCTCATAAAGGAAAGCGAAAGTAGTTTTATTTTTTTTGTTTCTAAGATAGCTACTAGTCTTAGTGGGACTAGCAGCTCCGAGTGTACACTAGATTTCCTGATAACACATGGGAAGTTTTACTTCCTATGGAAAGGCCCTTACATTATTGATGCTCTCAGAGGTAATAATGCTTATTTTCACAAAGAATCGGATGGTACAGAAGTAGAAGGAGGATCATTTAATGGTCGAATGCTAAATCACTACATAGATCGCGTCAATGATTTTACTAATCACTTGTAGATATTATATCCTTCACAAATTTTAGTGTTGATTGGATGGTAAAATGTTGGAGTTGAAGCCTAAAGAGAAGGCCCTAAGCTTCAACAGTTTCACTATGATAAATATCAATAAGGCGGTAAAGGAAAAAGGGAAAGTTGTAGAGTAAAATCACAGTAATTCAGAAGGCCATTGATCTACTAGTTCTTGACATTTCACCAGGAAATGCCATCCCCAAGTGGAGCCACTGTTATGTTCCTATACCAATAGGAGTCATAATTTTTGAATGGCTGAAATTAAACATGTAATACTTACATATCTTTGCTTTCTACAAATGTTTTCTATATTATAAAAATTAAAACATGTAAAGAGGGTATGTCCTAAAAGAAAAATCAAAGGACAAAAAGAATAAGAGAAGGTCAAAAAAAAAAAAAAAATATGAACCCCAAAAGCAAAAATACCATGAAAGTCTGCAAGTACAAATGTGGCTACTATTTACTTTTCCGCATAATAATGATTGTGTGCAACTTTTTATTCATGCCACAATCCATGGTAATCAAACAGTTTAATCTTGGTTATTCCATGTTTTGAATTTCATGCTTAGAGATAGAGAATAAGATCTGACCAAATTTTTTAATCTTGGCAGATAAGTAGATAGCTAAAGTGAATAAAAGGAGCTCAACAGTTTAATCTGAGACCTTGGATGTAATAAGTATAGACTTAGGTAGATTTCCATTGTAAAAGAAAAGAAAAATATTTGATAAGGGTTTGCCAGCTTAACTGCACCCTAATAAAGAGTAGAAAAAATGGTAGGATGAGTAGATGGGTAAGTGGTTGCATGGTTGCAGAATTATGATGAATGATTAAATAAAATCACAATGTTTACTTTCATCATGAAGTTGCTAAAGTATGGATGATAATTCAGCATTTACGCAAAGTCAAGTGATTAATTTCCCCCATTTATTTTACCCTCAATTTTACTAATTTCCCATAAGTAAAGTCAAAACTACTTAAAACCTTATGGCAGAGGGGCTTAGAACATTTCTCTAACTTCTAGAGGGATCAGACCCTCAGCCCACTAGCTTATAGGTTTTAAGTACTAAAAGCCCCCTCACAAACATTCACCCCCTTCAATTCATTCATTTTCCACTTAAAAATCCCTTTTCCTAAGGTAAAATCACCATTTTCCTAGGGAAAGTAATCACCCCCATGTAAAACCCATTTTTCACAAAATCCCCATAAAGGTGCATTTAGCCTCATTTATAAATGAATCTACGTGTAAAGTAAATGAATTACAAAAAGATAGTATACTTAGCACGAATCCATTTTCCCACTTTCATTCATATTAACTCCTAATTTTAATTATATGTATTAAATAAAAAAGACACCCATTTCCTGTATATTTTATTAAAAAGCCATATGGTAATATCCCAACCCAAAGTTTGAAATATAAGCTTTATTAATAAACTGATTAAAGGGTTAATTAATTCGATCAACGACTAATTAATAACCTTGATCCACCATTGAAGAAAATAAATTAATTAATCAATTAGTGATTAATTAATAATTTGTCCCCACCAATGAAATCGCTCCTAATGTCATTAAACATTCATAATCCTCATTAATTAATCCCTCTGTGCATTAAAACCCTACCAGGCACCTCTGTTAAACATCACATGAAACCATCACCTTGATCATCGTGCGATCTGACCCCAGTTGATCCAATAGTCAATGCTCATATCGGGCGGCCTCCAAAGGTCTACCTTTACCCGACAGACATGGGTGGTTTTAATATTCACCCCGCCACTACGTGGTGCCTGATAAATGCCATCGGGCATCCTCCACCCAAAACCACGTTATCCCAAAAGTGGTGTGATACAATCCGACTTACCGCCTCCCGCTAAGTGAGAAAATTTCACATCCCCCACTCAAATGCCAAGTGTCCTTTTCCCAACATACACACCAAAATCATTGACTTCACAAATAAAGCTAAAAAACTTATTGTTTTTTGTTTTATCATGGAAAAAGACTGCTCAAACCTCCATGCAAGCACTAGAGTACGTGCAACCATCAACCCACTCCAATTTCAAACTTACTAAAGCTGTTGAAAATCCAAACCTCCTTCCAGTCACGTGTGCTTCCCATAAATAGTGCATAGTGACCATTACTCCATTCAAAAGCCGAAAATAGGTATTTACCCATATTCACCAAGAAACCCTATTTTATTCCTAAACATGAACTCAATTGCTTTAAATTACTTTGTAGTTCAGTAAGAAAATTGCCTAGTGACTGCAAATATTCTGAATTGGACTAGTTTTTCCTAAATTTCACTAAAAACGCTTCCCCCTCGTCCTTGAATCTAGAAGAACCAAGGATGTATACCCTAATTGCATAGTGTCATGCCCATTTCTATTCTTCACATGGATTTAGACCATCTTTGTTGGGTCCCTATAATACTAGTGATTACCCCATTATTATTGTAGTTTTATCCCTTATTAATATTGTTCTGCCCCTATTGTCCTCATATTGTTATTACTGTGCCCCAAATAATCCCTCTATTGTTATTTTTGTGGCTTTATACTATTATTTTTAATTCGGCTAGGTTATATTGCGACTCCTTAGACTCCTATATATAGAAAGGAGGTTTTTTCATTTGAATCATCCAAGAATTGTTCATTTATGTAATGTAAAGGAGGTTTCCCCCTCAAAGAGGCTGAATTCTAAGGTGTTGATCTGTCTTTTCTATCTTTCTTGAGTTGGTTTCATAACAATCTTCCACTGGTGGATAAAGATTTCTAGATTAAAGATACCTTTGTCCAAGAATCCCTTTTGAAACTATACTGCAAGTACAGAGACCAACACCTTAACCATGCAGATTGCATAGGACTTTGGGAATCAGGTTTACCCAAATGCGAGTTTCCCAAAGTTCATATTTTCCTAGAGATTATCCACTACTGCCACATGAACTACAGCCCTACTCAAGAGCAGTAATGACCCCAAACCAATCTGTATTGTTTACCATCACTGTTGAGTCCATAAATCAAATGCTACAATTATAACCAAGCCAAAACTTGAACCCTCTTTCTATTGGAGATTTACTTAATAGATTCCCTAGACTCACCTTAATCAAACTTGATAGGTTTTTCTACACTTTCATTAGGGAAAAAAAATACACTCCAAAGGATACTCCCCCTGACATGTGGACTATTTTCTCTGATCTTGGCGGAGACATCATAGAAATGATATATAGTGTGTTAGGCCAAACCACACGTGAATTTTTTGATGAAATTATTGTATCCTTTATGTCTATCTACTCTCTTGGACAACCCCCAGCCATCTGTTTAACTTTGCTAAGTTCATTGCTGATAAAATGCATGATCAATTCATGAGGTGGATAATGAAAGAGTGCTCAAATATTCCTCAATTTTATATCATCGTTTCTTGTATTATCAAGCTGACAAATTCCCAATTGCACTTGAGAAGCTTGATACTAGAGGCAACCACATATTGGTAGTCTTCTGGAATTCATTGATCCACCTATATGACTTTAAATATTCTTATACTTATTTCATAGATCCTTTTGTGCATCCAGTGGCAACTATGTTAATAGGAAGCCCCCCCAGAATCAGTGTAGATATCAGCAGGGTCCTTCAGTTGTCAAAACAATATAGAGTGGGGGATTGGTACATGTATCAAAATTTATGGATGTGAGCTAGCTCCTTACAAACTACCCAGATACCTCCCTATGAGATTGTTTTCTCTTGACTACTACAGGAAAATGATCAACTCAGATGAGGTGTACTTTGTGAAGGCCAAGAAGAAATCTAACTTAGGATAAAAGACCAACTTGGCCCCTTCATATGTAACAATAGGGAAGTAGGAAATGTAGCATAGGAAATCCTCCAAAGACTGAGACTGAAACAAAGTTTTGTCTAGAGATATGACCCTTTAGACTTCATTTGCAATAGGAGACAAAAGATTAAATTATCTCCTTACATCCACCATAGAATGTATGAAATTGAATAGTATGCTAATCAACTTGAATGGGTGGAAAACACTTTGGTTGATTGAGATAGCACAGAGGTTGTTGTTGATAATGTATTGATTGATTTAGACAGACGACTTGATGAATATTCATTTGTACAAGTGCCAGGAGTGTCCCAATCTCAAAGAGAATCATAGGGACTCAGTGGGAAAACAATAGAAGAAGGACCATCAGAGCAGCAACCATCAGAGTAGCCAGGACCATCAGAGTAGCTAGAGGAATCTAAATAGCCAGAGATTTCAAAAGAACTTGCTCAACCAGAACATACTGTGAGAAATCCTCCAATTTTGTAGAATCCTCTAAATGAGGAAAGAGATCCTAGAAGAGATAAAGAGGAAGCCAGTCCTTCTAGTACACCCGTTTCCCAAAATTATTTCAAGAGGCAAAGGTTGAATCCATTGTTAGAACAAGAGTTTACTGAAGAAACAACAGGAACCATAGGTGTTGAAAGCATGCATACCACTCCCTTACAAGGTACACAAGAACCTTCCACCTCACATGCTCAAATGTTAGAAAGGCAACAGAGCATGGAAGTATCCTTCTTTAGAGCTCCTATTGGCTAGAGCCAAGATACCAGAGAGAAATATAAAGAAATAAAGGCCATAAATGAGAGACTAAAGGCCCAAAGTTATGCACATTACCTAAAGATGTCTCCAACTAATCAGACAAGGCTAATGTCAACGTTTGATGTGAAAAAGGGAAAAATGTAGATGACTTTTATGAAGCCAACCACACAGCAGCCTAGGTCAATTGCAGATTATTTGAATATAGAATTTGAAGTATTGGCAAACAATATCCATCCTATTCACGAAATAGAATTAGATAAGCAGACTAGGGAAACACTCTAGTCCACCTTGACCAGTAAGGCAATTGCAGCCCACCAACTTCAAAATTCATTGAATAATATACTAACGCAATTCCAGTTAGAGAAGGCCTCTTCATAGGCCAAAGATACTAGAATAAAGTCCCTAGAGGACTTAGTCATAGAACTGGGCCATGATCCCAAAGATGTGAATGCTGCATAAAAGCTTATTTAGAAGAAAAATGACGATACAACTGCATTGAAAAGACAACTCAAGATTCCCCTTTTGCGTCATCCTCAAATAGTCGAAGTATTGCAAACATAGAAGGAGGAAGGGCTTGACTTGGTCCTAAAGTTGAATGAACAGTTAAAAGAAACTGAGAAAGAAGTAGATAATTTGATACAGTCTAAACAAAGTTCATTGGCCACGACTCCTCAGACTCTAATTCCTACAGTTTCATAGTAGTACCCTCCACTTTAGCTATTGTGTTAGCACCAACAGAGCCACCAGCTACTAGTCTGCCAGTTATATGTACATAAACAAGCACAAGGGCATCAACAGAAAAGACAGATGAGTTGGTAAAAGCCATGGAGGATATGACCGTCCAGGCTACTGAGCTCAAGAAACTTAGAGAACAAGTATCAAATTTAAAAATTGATTTTAAACTTGCATAGATAGAGTAGAAAGAAGAAGGTCAAAAGAATCAAAGAATGGGAGAGAGAATAAAAGTCCTTGAAAATGACCTAGCACTGCAACAACCACTTGGAAACAAGAGAGAGGTTCTTTGGGCTAACACCATTGATTACATCAATGATATTTGACCATCTACTCAAGTTATTTTTGAACAAACTAAACTAGTGAAAGTGTCTACAAAAGCAATCCACAAGACCAGAGAAGAGTTGGGAGAGAATCCCAAAGAAGCTGACCAATTGATAGCATTCTTAAACAGAAATAGTTCTCAGCTTGATGAACTAGAAATAGAAGACATAACAACAACAATCATAGAAATCATCAAGGTTCTCATCAAGAGAAACCCTATGCTTAACCTTGAGAGAAAATGTCAGAGTATCTAAGTAGACATGGATAGGTTTATGACAAAATACAATATTTTAAGAAAAAAGACTCCCTAGTCCCATGGTAATACATGACAAACAGATGACCCAAGATGACTATACTGAAAGATTACTTAAGCTGGGCAGAAGCCAAGCTAGTACTTCAAGGGTAAAATCTTTGCCCACTGGAAAGGTATTATATGACAGTCTTAAAAATCTATTTTTCATAGAACATGAGGTAAATCACTTGTTTACCAGTAGGCCAAATTTTTCTAAGTACACATGATCCGGATTTAAACAGGAACACAATAGATTATAGAGATAACCATATACACAAAAATGCAGCGGAAATAATACTTCATTTCATTAATTGAAAATATGCTTACAACCAAAAATGGAAATAAACCAGCTAGGGCGATGGCAGCTTATCTCTGAGAAGAGATGTGTGGCTACATGCCTCTGAACTGTTCTGAACTGTATTACAATGAGGCTCAAAGGCCTATTTAATGTTGAGAAACAATGGAAAACCCTTCACATTCCAAAAGCTAACCCTAGAAGCTGAAACGCCAAATTGTGGGCCCCGTTTTGGGTAAATTGGTACATCAATTTCCCGGGGTCGTAACTTTGGCATACAATCTCCGTTTGACATGTATGATAGCTCGTTAGAAAGATCTATCCGAGAACTACCACTTTGGGAAGGGAAACATCAGTTCGTGGACACATGTTGCCCCCAGATTTCCCAAAAAATGTCGTTTAGGGCCTCAAAACGGCTCTGGAAGTTCAGGACCCGAAAAACTGCTAAAAATAGTAAGTTGTGCTATCAATTAAGGAAACTGAAAAAGCTGAAAGAGACAATTGTGGGGGTCCAAATGGATCATGGGTGGCCACCAACATCCACCTGGATCATTCCTCCCCCCTTAGGAAGCAATGGTCCCCATTGCGTTGAGTTCCTCCCTGAGATGAGGAAGCTTCTGCTAGCTGGGTCAATGGTGAGCCTGTTCTGCAATCTCTGATGTGTCCAGTCAGCAATTGGTGGGAAGCAGGTTGATGACGGTCCCACATTGAACAACTCGGTGCAAGCGAAGGAATGGGGAATGTTGTGCTTCAAAGCATTGTTGCCATAGCCTTGGTACTGCTGTAAGGACCTTGTCGGAGTGGTTTGAGCTTCTGATGGGTTCTGGTAAGGCGTTCTTTCTGTCGATGCAACCAGACTTTGTTGCCCACCTGAAACTTGTGTGGTACCCCTGTGGGTGAGGAGAAGTTGTTTATGTATTCTGTCATGGTTGTATCCCTCTCTTGCTACTGCTGTGTGGAGGAACCCTTTGCAGGGGTCATGGATGTAGCAACGATCTTCCCCTTACTTTGGGAGTGAACCATACAGATGAATTTCCTGGTCTGGTAGATGAGCTTGCTTCCTTTCTTAGCAGTGATCAAAGATGTGGCGGTAGGTGGGGCTGTCTCTGGTATCCTGTATAATGAATTACTCAAAGAAATAATGACAGCGCGAGGCCTTGACTCATACACAGCATGTCGCCTCCATAAGTATGATTGGCCTAATAGTACATCACAAACATCCAGAGGTGTAACATCACACAATACCTCGTCTGTGAATGGTTTGATGCTGTAGGGAAGGCGGCACTGCTGGCGAAATTTGAGATCTCGTCCTTCATGAAACCACTCGATACTGTACGGCTGCAGCTGTGGTGTAGTCGGTTGGCCCAACCGCTTCACGACCTCTGCTAAAATAAGGTTCTTTTGGCTGCCATTGTCGACAATGAATTGCAGCGGCGAACCCTTCACCCACATCTGTGAGTGGAAAAGAAGTTCCCCCTCCTCTGGATCTTCGGGCTCATTCTTCTGGATCTTGGCAGTGGCAACAGTGGCACTAGGATCTGCATCAATGATTTGTTTCCATTTTCCATTCTCCTTGTCGGGTTCTGGCTCAGGGTTGGAACATGTATCTGATTCGGAAGCCTTCAACTCGGCCACCAGTGACTGCTTGGTCCGACACTCACTTGTGTTATGAGTGGGACTCTTATGGAACTCACATGTTATGAAACTAGCTCAAGAAAAGATAGATCAACGCCTTAGAATTCAGCCTCTTCGAGGAGGCAACCTCCTTTACATTACATAAATGAACAATTTTTGGATGATACAAATGAAAAGACCTCCTTTCTATATATAGGAGTCTAAGGGGTCATAACATAATCAAAACCGACATAACAATAATAATGTAAGGGCATAATAATAACAATAGTGGGCTTCTATGGGGCACATCAACATAATAAGTGGGTTGTACTAATAACAATAAGGGGTTACACTAGTAGTATAGGGGCCTAACATGCCCCTCTCCTTCAAAAAGCGTT
>APFE031545318.1:37094-111838 GCA_000404065.3 Pinus taeda | reverse complement strand
AAAGGTTCGACCAGTTCAAGCCCTAACTCCTTATATCCCGACCTCGTTAGGGACATGCAAAGAAAAACAGAGAAAAAGTAGACCGCTCTGATACCACTGATCCGGATTTAAATAGGAACGCAATAGATTACAGAGATAACCATATACAAAAATATGCAGCAGAAATAATACTTCATTTCATTAATGGAAAATATGCTTACAACCAGAAATGGAAATAAACCAGCTAGGTCGATGGAAGCTTATCTCTGAGAAGAGATGTGTGGCTACATGCCTCTGAACTGTTCCGAACTGTATTACAATGAGGCTCGAAGGTCTATTTATTGTTGAGAAACAATGAAAAACCCTTCACATTCCAAAAGCTAACCCTAGAAGCTGAAACACCAAATTGTGGGCCCCGTTTTGGGTAAATTGGTACATCAATTTTCCGGGGTCATAACTTTGGCATACGATCTCCGTTTGACATGTATGATAGCTCGTTAGAAAGATCTATTCGAGAACTACCACTTTGGGAAGTGCAACATGGGTCCATGGACCCATGTTACCCCCAGATTTCCCAAAAAACGTTGTTTAGGGCCTCAAAACGGCTCCGGAAGTTCAAGACCCGAAAAACTGCTCAAAATAGTAAGTTGTGCTACAATTAAGGAAACTGAAAAAGCTGAAAGAGACAATTGTGGGGGTCCAAATGGAATTGGTGGGTGGCCACCAACATCCACTTGGATTAACACAGAAACTGATGAGATATACAGGAAAATGATAAGGATGAAATTACCTAACAGTGAATGGTGGACAAATCTGACTGATTTACTATAAAGTTACTGCAGTAAATCTATGTGGTAAAATATCGTTGCCAGGTGAAATAGGTTAAACAGAGACGATTTTTTTTACCAACAACAATGATATTTATTTAAAGTAAAAGTGAAAAATAGTTAAAATAAATTTTAGGTTAAAATATGAAAACAGAGCAGAAATGGTCATTATTTAGAAACTTTTTGTTTAAGTCATATTTTTTCAAAAATTACTATGGAAAATCCAAGAGTATTTCGAGAAACGAGAGGAGGTTTTTGTTCCTAAAAGGCCAATCTACAACAACCCATCTCACTTTTTACATAGGTATTACCAACAGGTAGATAAGTCCATGTCTTCACAACCTATTTTTTGGACTGTGTAAAGTCTTGTTTTAGACATCTTTTTTCATAGAATATTTTGAACATATGGTGCTGAATTTTAGGAAACTGAGAGAGGTTTATCGCAATAACATACTTACATAAAATAACGTCTTTCACTTTTTACATATCTAGCTAGGATTGAGATATAAAAGCATATCATTGGACACTAAGTTTGTAGAATTTATGGGGTAGAATGCACAAAGGAAGGAGGGAGTTAGTGACATGGTAGCCTCATGATCACTTAAGAGTTGCTATCAAATTAGACTTTCTCTTCTTTGTCACCATAAATCCATAAACATAGTGCCAAATAGATTCATTAGTTTTGAGTGTCCTTTATTTAAGTTCTATTAATGTAAAACAATTTGAGATATTTGTAAAACCAATCTTGATATTTCTTCAAGATATTTCAGTTTAGAATTTGCATAAATACTCCTTCATTTGAACTATTTTGGGTGGATTAAAATAAATTTTTGTAGATATTTTATATTGAGAAAAGGATCTATTGTACTCGAGACTAGACTGCTTTTGCTGGATATGAAATAACGCTGAGGACATTTCATTGGATTCTTGTGCATAGTTGGAACAAATAAGTATTATCTCTTCATGTTTAAATATTGTTTTCTCTCCATGTTATAAATATTCATATGTGTCTCTTACGAAATCTGAAAAGTAAACAGGGAATGATATCTCAGAATTAGCTTAAATGCTCTTTGTTTTAACTATTTACCTTCTATAAGTTTTCTACTAAACTATCTTAGTCTGGGAATTCTTAATTTCACCCTTACCTCCATAGTCTGCACCACCTTTGGTCAATAGTATAGGATTCTTCATTGCCCTTTGCTACTGATCATCCTTCCTTTCTTCATCCTAATACCAGTTAAAAATTCTTCATTTCCCTTTGCCTTAGTTAGGACTACTTCATCCATTTGAACCTGTAGATTTGCTTTTACTATGATACCCTGCCCTGTGGACTCCTACCTTAGTGATTGATCAGATCCAGTTAAGCCACTCTTGATTGCCTCCATAGCCCAATGGTCTGAATACTTGCTCTGGCCATCTATTTTCTTAATTCCACCACCCAATAAAAACAAAACAACATGAGCACTAAGAACTAGCCTAAAATCCCACCCAAAACAAAGTTAAATTATAAAGAGAGAGCCCTCTCTGGACATAGATTAGCTAGAACTCGAGTCTAAAAGATTAGGTTTGTGGTTACCTTGGACTATTCCTTCTTTGATAACTTCTAGGGAAAACATCTAAGTGATAACATTGTAGGATGACTGAGACTAGATTTATCCTTCAATGGATCCTGCAGGTGGTCCCAGCTCTCAAAATCTCAAAATGGATGATGTATTGCATGTAAGTTAAGGAATATTTCTATTTATAGTATATTCCTTTGAGTGATGTGTTGTTGGATGGATACATAATTTCTCCTTTTGGACCATTGGCCAACTATTAATTATCATGCATCCCTTTCTCGTAATCATCAACCACTTCTGTATAATGTAACTCGACCACATTTTTTATTTATTTCCTTTGAGGTGATCTTTCCACCTATTCACCTGACTAGAACTTAACTTTTTGTTTTTGGGATGAGGGTGGCCAATTTAATGGACCACCTTTAGCTTATAAAACCAACCTTTTCATATTACTATAGTTTCTATCATATTCATACTTAGGAGAGACTATGGATGCGGTTCCATACCTATGGATTCCTTTTCTTTATTGATGCTTGATGGAGGGTGCCTTTATTATGTTGCTTCAGGTTCAAGTACAACTTCTCTTCTACTCTTGTTTTGTTGATTTTATTCTGCTGATAGGTTGTCTTCTTGCTGTGATGTGTAGGTGCTGGCCTCTTTTGTACCTACTGAGCTTTGGATAGATGCCATAGTGCCTGGTTGTGTGCTTATACTCTTCTTCTACATGGGTGCTGAAGGAGCAGCCTGGAGACTTTTGCTGTCACAATATATGTTGGTACATGGTTTCCCGTAGTACTACATGAAATACTGTAGCTACCTCTTTCTGAATTTCTTTGTTTTTATTTTATTTGGAGGAGTAATAGGTGCTGAAGTAGGAGTGGAAGAGGTGGAAATGGGGATATGGATTGGTAGTTGAGTTAGGCTACTATTGCTATGGCCCTTGGATAGTTCTTTGATTTCCTCTCTTTTTCTCTCTTTTTATTTATATATTTTTTTATTTTCTATTTTTCTAAGTGGATTTCTTGATGGACAGAGACATGGTCATGAAATGGTGTTGGTTGAGATATGGTGAGGTCAATGTCCTCCTTTTTCAACCCAAAACAAACCTACATTATGATTTCTCAACTGGTATTTCATTCGTGTATATTTCTAGGACTTTGTGTAGTACTACAGGAAACTGTTGTAGTAACTATAGGAAATCTTGTAGAAGTTAGAAAATTTCCTAAAAATTGGATTTTTGATGGTCGGAGATGAATATGGATGAATGAGACATCAAGGTCATGGAAGATATGAAATGAATAAAGGAATAATGGGGTTTTGCATGGCTTACTGCCCTCTAAACTTCGCGTCCATTATTTTCTTGAAAACCTAAGATACTAGGAACCATTGTGAGTGGGCAGGTTTGAGGCCCCTACCATTACATTTTTGTGTTTTTTCCTCTCCTTTTTTTTGAAAGACAACCAAGTTGCCTCAAAGGTGGTGTTCAGAATGTTTTCCTTCCCTAGTCACCTCAAGGGAGGTTTTCACGCATTGGTCTCTTCTTTTTCTTTTTCTATTTCACGCTTGGGCTGCCTGAAGGAGGTTTTCAACCCAAAAGTGGGCCTTAGCTAACTCAGGCTGGTTTTCACCTAGGTACCTTACTGATTTTTCTCTTTTTTTCAATTTTTTTCAAAACTTCAACAATGCTCAAGAATTTGGTGAGGTGGAAATCAAGTCTCCTTCAGTAACCATTACTCCCTTATTGATACTACTGACAAACTATTCCTTTGACAAAGGCTTTTTGTAGGCTTTCAATCTATACCCATTGAAAAGCAAGGGGATACCTTCTTCATCATTGATTCTTATCTGAACAACAACTTTTTCTTGGCACTTTTCTATCAGATATGGGCCCACCCACCTCATCATCAACTTGGCTTTGAAATCATTGAACATGGAGTCATATAGTGGAGCCCAATTACCTTCTTGAAACAATTTGTCATTGTTATTTTTTTCATGCCAAACCTTTCTCTGTACTTGAGTCACCTCTGTGTGTAAGAGGGAAAGTATCCTAAATTATTCTAACCCATTAAACTAGAGAAAACTCTCTTTTTGTTCCATTCTAACATCCAAATCCAACTGTGTTACCATTCTTAAAGTTCTGTACCCAATCTCAATGGAGAGTAGAACCTTCTTCCCATAGAAAAAATCATAAGGGGTGAAGCCAGTGGTTGTCTTCCAAGTTGTATTGTAGGCCCAAGTGGCCTCCACTAGTCTATCAACCCAATCCTTGCTATTTCTCACCACCCTTGTGATAATCCTTTCCAATGCTCTATTGGTAACTTCTACTTGTCCATTGGCCTGAGGGTGGTAAGGAGTTGATTTCCTATGCTTGATATTATGTTGGCTTAACAGATTATCAATCATGTGTGAGGTAAATTGAGTGTGCTAATAAATGACAAGCTCTCTAGGGTATCCAAACTTTTGAAACACATTCTCCCTCAGGAACTCAACCACTTTCTCTTCTGTGGCTACCTTGATAGTCTTCGTTTTAGCCCACTTTGTGGATTAGTTAGTGCATACAATTATGTACTTTTTCTATCCTGATGGTGGATCAATTGGTCCATTGAAATCCATGCCCCACATGTGAAATGGTTCAGAAGTCACTTGAGATTCGAAAGGCATTTCATCCCTGGGAGTAGGTTTCCCCATTCTTTGGCACATAACTGATTGGCTGGTATATCTACTTGCATCTTGGTGGAGAGTGAGCCAATAATAGCCAACTTGCAGTACCTTGAAGGTTGTCCTTTTGGTTGCAAAGTGACCTCCACAAGGCCCATCATGATAGGCTAGAAGGATGTCAAAAACTTCCTCCTCCCTGACACATCTTCTCAAAATTTGATATGGGCCTAGCTTGAAGAGATTTCCCTGAATCCAAGTGAATGGGGAACTTTTTTTTATAATTCTTCTCTTTTCCTTGGAGGAAAAATTTGGAGGAAACTGTATAACTACTAAGTAGTTGCCTTTGTCAGTAAACTCTAGATAGAGAACTGAAATAGTGAATAAATTCTCATCTCAAAGTTGGTCATCAACCATTCCTTCCTCACCTATAGGAAAAGGCAATCTGGAAAAAAAATCTACAACTACAGTTTCTGTACCAAGCTTACCAATGATAGTTATGTCAAAATATTATAACAAAATAAACCATCTAATAATTTGGGCATTCACATTAGGTTTGTTCATCAAACACTTAATAACATCATGGTCAATATGTACAAAGCTTTGGTAACTAGTGATGTAATTTCTAAATTTGTTCAAGGAATGTACAACAACCAGGAGCTCTTTTTTAGTCACAGTATAGTTCAATTCAACCTTGGATAGATTTTTGTTGATGACGTAAATCGCATAAGCTAGGTTTTCATCTATATAGCCTAGAGCTAATCCTATAGATTTGTCAAAGGCATCAACATGGACGTGGAAAGGAAGAGCCAAATTTGGGCCACAGAGTATCGGTGCAATAGTCAAGTTTTCCTTTAGGGGTTTTAGGGCCTCTTGGCAAATTTCTGACCATACAAATATTGAGTCCTTGGCCTATACTCCAAAGAAAGGTGAGGATACCTTTGCTGAAGTCTTTTATGAATCTTATATAGTATCCAACTAAACCTGAGAAACTCCTGACACTACTCTACCTCAGAAGAGTAGGGACTCTCTTTATGATAGCTATCTTATTTGGGTCCACCTGCAATCCTTCCTGGGATATTGAGTGACCCAGAATAGTCCCTGCAGTCATCAAAAACTCACACTTATAAGTACTAAGGGATTAATACATTTAAATTTATTTTTTAATACTTTTCCGAAGTTAGAGAGAGCCTCCAAGAAATGACACCCATAGGGGGTGACATCATCCATTTAAATTTCCATAGAGGCAGGGACTAGCTCTGCAAAGATGCTCAGGACTGCCCTATGAAAAGTGGTAAGGGCATTGCATAACCCAAAAGGAAGGACCCTATAAGGAAAGCTACCCCAACAATAGGTGAATATTGTTTTATCTTGGTCCCCTAGGTTGATCTGAATATTATTGTAACCACTCAATCCATCCAGGGAAGAGAAGAACTTCTTTCCTACCAGACCATCTAATACTTGGTCAATGAAAGGTAGATGGAAATGGTCCTTTTTTATGGATTTTTTTAGCTCTCTATAGTCGACATAGATCCTCCACTTCCCATTTTTCTTTGGAACCAAAACCATAGGAGATACCCACTCACTATATGAGATGGGGTAAATAAACCCTACTTCCAACAACTTCTAGAGTTCTTCTTTAACTATATCCTTGAGGGATAAGATCATTCTTCTCTTAGTTTGGTGCATTGGCTTGCAAACTTCCTTGATGTATGTGGTGACTACACACCGAAGGGTTCACTCCCTTCGTTTCCTTGTAATTATAGGAAAGACATTCACATGTTTTCTTATCATGTCACATAACTCCTCTTCCTAATGTACAGAGAGGGGATGATTTTCAACATTCTTTCTGGGCCAAATTCTATCATCTTGATATGAGTAGGACTTGAGTTAGCTAGGTGAAAATCAATCCAAGAGTTATCTTCAGCTTTCTTCACTAACTCCTCAAGAGACATGGTGTTGGGGGGTTGATTATGGAGGATTTTCTCAATCAGGTCATCTTCATCACATTGCTCCACTCCTATAGTAGCATCTATGGTACAGATTGGGGAAGAGTAGACTTCAAATTCATCCTCCTCTTCTAACCATAAAGGTAATTCATGCTCTAGAGATGGTTGAGCACAAGGGTACAAGACCAATTGTTTGGACAAATACCCATTTTTAATGGTCATATTCCTAGCCCAACAACTTATGTAAGCATCAACAATGGATAACCATGGCTTTCCAAGGATGAGAGGATAACCATTGAACTTCAACTTATGTAAGCATCAACAATGGATAACCATGGCCTTCCAAGGATGAGAGGATAACCATTTAACTTCTTCTTAGGTTGGAGAAATAATAAGTCGCCAGGGTGTTAGAAGGAATCAGTGGAGATCATCACATCGTCAACAAATCCCTCAGGAGCTATTGTGGACCAATCTAGAAGCTACAAGACTATTATGGTCTTTCTTAATGATCCTTGAAGATTCATCTTAAGTATAGTCTCCTTAGTCATCACATTGATGGAAGCCCAAAGATCGATGAAGGTATGGGGAACAATGATACCATCCATGTGCACATCTACCACAAGACCTCTAGGATCTAGATACTTTGGGAAAATCACCTTACCCAACATTAAGCTGGAGAATTGTCCAATGAAATTAATGGTAGGGTTGTCTTTATTTTACATCCTTAATAGCTTGGAGGAGTGGGATTTTAACACAATTTTTTTCAATTCGCCCAGAAGTTTAGTCTCTTCTGGGGTGTGCTAGATAGGATGGATTAATCTCTTAGGAAAAGGAGGTGAATTTGCTTTAGGGACACTCTCCTCCTTCTCCTCTTCAAGCTCCTTAGGTCGAGAAGGAGTTTGATTATATGGAAGAAATCTTCCAGACTTGAGGTTGATTTCTTGAATTTCCATAGTATATGCAAGGTGAGATGCTTCCCCACTATAGACCTAATGTTCATGTCTATTGTTTGGGTTAGGATTTCAATGAGAAAACATTTGAGGTTTCTTAGGTGGAGGAGGGTGTAGGATCTGTGGTTGAGATGGAAGTGGAGGTAGCAAGGTTTGAGATTGGTTGTATGGGGGCCTCCACCCTTGGGATGGTGCATTCCACTAAGGTGGTGGAGGAGGATATGGCTGAAACGGTTAGTTGGAACGTTGGGAATGCTATTGAGGTGCAAAAGACTAGGGAGAAGGTGTGGAACATGAAGGATGAGCTGGAGGGCACCAAGAGGGAATGGTTGCATTCTCGTTAGGGTTGTAATATGAATAGGATTCCCCTTGTATGCCTTGCTTCTATGGTCAAGGTCCTTGAGGCCTCCTTTGGTTGATATAAAAGACTTGTTCAGTCACCCTTTCAGTTCCTTGATACATAGCTTTTAATCCAAGCAGAGAAGGGCACTTGTCTATGGAGTGGTTCTCCTCATAGACTGAGAATATTTCTATAAGATTCAATGGACATTCATTCCTATGGTGCCTTTCGGTGCATTTAGAGTAAAAGATAGCTAAGGTTATTTATGCTTCCTCCTACTTCCTCTTGATCTGCATGGTGTCCATCTCTAGAGAAAGTATATGAAACATTTCAATCTTGAATTCTTCCAACATGTTCCCACTTTTACTTTTTATGGATGTGCCGAAGGAGGATGAACTGGACAAAGCTTGGCTAGCCCTACCCTTCTTTCTAGATACCCTAGAATGATTTTTGAAAACTATCTTGATACCCTCATAGGGTAACTGAAACATGTCCCCTGCTCACAAAATTTTTAGGGTTTTTAGGAGATATTCCCTGATCCCTCTAAGAAGGAAGAGCTTAAGTGATTTAGTATCAATTGTGAACCTGGCCTTTTTGTAGCTGAGTTGGAACCTTTCCTCATAATCTTCCAAAGAATGATCATGTCCCAAGGTCATTCTGAAAATTTCGACTTTGTTATCTTTAGACCTATAATAGTCCATATACTTATTGCTGAAGTCTTTTTTCATCTAAGCTTAGGTGTTGATGTTGTCATCAGGTAAACCCGTGACCCGGTGCAATGCTACCTCTTTGATGGTGGATGGGAGGAATTTCAACTTCTAGTCATCACATGTGTAATAATAAGCTCTGCATATGACAACAAACTTGAAAAGAAAGGTATCCAGGTCCTCTAAGGTCAGGTCATGGAAGTGATGAAGGTCAGAGGGGTTTATGTTTTCCATCCTAGCATCTCCATTAGTCTCTCTAATGGGAAAGACACCCTAATCTCTATTCTCAGCTCCCTCTCTGTCTCCAATCCCATTTCTATTTTCAGCCATGGTGTAGGTGAGTGGAATGGTCTCTTCTTCTTCCCCAATAGGCTCTTCAAAGATCTCTAGTTGTTCACCTAATGGGTCCTCTAGCTCACAACCATTGAAGAAGACAAAAGGTTGGATGTTTGATCCATGGGGGTATTTGGAAAAAATTTCCATAAGTTATCTCTACTCCTATGAGGCATGAAAGGATTTTTTTTTGCAGGGTTTTTTTGAATTACTTGTAGAATGGAAATAAAGCAAAGATATCAACTATTTCTTGAATGGAACTATTTGTAGAATTAGAAAGAAAGAAATAAAGAAAAAATGACATCTACATAGACACCTTCCTGGGCACAGTGAAAAAAAGGGTGATGAACACCAGTATTATAACAAGAATGCTGCAACTCCTAGGGAAACAAACATTAATTCAACAAGCCCAGGGTTCATACAAACTTGGAGGTGATAGTGTTGTATAGATAGTAGATGAAATGCCTTACTCTTGTTAATTTTCAACTGGGTGATTGACCACTAGGGTTTCTGAAACTAGCCTTCTATTGACTAGAATGAGTTTGACTTCCAAATCGAAAAGGGAAAATTATCCTCAATGCAAAAATGGAATGCTGCCTACTCTAGGAAATGAAAGATTGAATTTGAAGGTGCTATAAAGTGACATGAAATAATCTAGCTAAGCATATACACATTTTTCTTGCAAAAGAAACATAGCTTAACCTTGTTTATAACATTTAGTGACCTAGACTAACTGAGCATGGAATCTGATTCTAAGAACTATTATTACTGCTACATGCATGTGCTAACTTGGAAATTGTAGGGAAATCCTTTTTGTTGTTTAGTTTTATGAATGCAAAATCTCATTTCCAATCCTGTTATTTGGTAGGGTAGACAGGTATGGGGGTAAAGGTCCAGACTAGATTCAATGGTATGGAACTATTTGTAGAATTAGAAAGAAAGAAAAGATTGCAACTATTTACTAGAAGGAACTATTTGCAGAATTAGAAAGAAAGAAAGAAAGTAGAAATCACATCTACGTAGACACCTCCCCAAGAATGATGCCAAAAAAAGTGATGAACACCAATATTGCAGCAAGAATGTTGCAACTCCTGGGGCTACCAACATTACCTTATCATCCTAGGGTTTGTACAAACTTGAAGGTGATAGTTTTGTATACACAGTAGATGAAATTTTATCCTCTTTCCTCTTTTCGATTGGCTGATGGACCACTAGGGTTTCTAAAACGAGACTTCTATTGACTCCCAAATGGAAAAGGGAAAATTATCTATAATGCAAAAAGGGAATTGTGCCTACTCTAGGAAATGAAAGACTGAATTGGAAGGTGCTATAAAGTGACATGAAATCATTTAGCTAAACATCTACACATTTTTCTTGAAAAAGAAGCCTAACTTAACCTTGTTTATAACATTTATTGACCTAGTCTAACTGAGTATGGAATTTTATCTAAGAACTACTGTGACTGCTACATGCAAGTGCTAACTTGGAAATTGCATAAAAAAGGCCTTTTTGATGTTTAGTTTTATGAATGCAAATCTCATTTCCAACTTGTTCTTTGGCAAGGGAGACAGGTATGGAGGAAAAGCATTAGACTAGCTTCAAGGGTATGGAAGCTAAGTGGAGGCCTAAACTAAGCTAAGATGACCATTTTTGGTCAATTCAGGCTTAAAACAGGTTGCCACAGGGTTTACTATAGTACTATAGGATGTTCTAGTTCTACTACAAGATGCCCTGTTTTACTACAAGAAATAGGTCAAAATCCTATAAGGAGGTAGGAAACGTAAAATGAAGTGTGGGAAAGGTGTCTGATTGGGAAATATGGCCTAGAAGAGGTGCACACTTCCCAACACTCAGTCAGATGCTTCAATATGTTTACATTTTCTCAGAGAAATTACTTCTTTGCTTATAAAACAAGAATTTGGATTAGGGTTTGGTGGACCTTGGTAGTGTAGGTGGAGAATACTTGGATGAAGTCAATGAGATGACATCTCCCTGCAGATTAGAATCTCCTGCAACAACATACACTATTTTCTTCATTTCTGCATAAATTCATTTATACATGGAAAATATGAGTTGAATGGAGGAAAGCAAAGTTATTAATATCTAATGGCTAAGTTTATAAATTGAAGTGCTTCTAAACCATAGAAAATTCAAGAGATCAAAATGACAATTGCAGATACTTCTAAGGATTTTAGAGACAATGATCTATTCCAGAGGAAACCATAGGTTATGTAGTAATCAAACAATAAATATGTGTTTTGTGTTGTGTGAATGGAACCCTCGAATCATGATCCCATAAGGGAGATGAGGAGAAAGCCACTATCACAATCTTTTTTGAAGTGCTTACTATCACTATCATACCACTGATCTATCTATCCACAAATCGAAGTAAGCAAATTAATCATCCAAATACTTGCAAATTAACAAAATGAAAATCACTTCAACAACTAATAATGAATGTAATATAGGGATACATGTACATAAAGAGGAACCTCTGCTACTAGTGTTAGGCCATTACCCAAGAGCTTCACCCCTCTAAGTCAACTCAATGCTAGATCAAGGGAATGCTTCTCATTTTCATTAAAATATCAAAAATACATAAGAATTATCAATCACAATGTCATATCTTGAAAATTCCTCTTGGATAAAACAAAAAAATTTGAATCCTAATGACTCTAGGCCTTCTTATTTATACAACTGAAGCTACGAACAACTCCCTGAAATTTAGGGAGACTTGACTCCAAACTCAAGATCAACGTGTCTTCAACTATCACTAGCCTGGCTACCAATGACCTTAGTGGCTTGGCTGCTTGTAACTCCGAGTTGATGAGATCTAGTGGAGGAATCTTTGAGTAAGTGAAGAGCTAAGGAGGGAGATCTAATCTCCTAAAATACCTCTTACTTTTGTACTTCGAGTTCCTACACTTGAACTAGCCCAAAAATTCTGCAAATCCTACAATTAATGCATATTAGGTCACAAGTCATACGATATCATATTTACCCTTTTCACTAAGAAAAATATAAAAAAACATTTAAAGAAATGTGAGAAAGTTGATTTTAATAAGTTGGAGAGTGGCATTAAGGTCCATATAATTTACCCATTGATGAGCGTAATCACAAGCCATCACTATCTTCATGATTATAATAACCTCTTCTATTGTCAAACCATCTTCTATTATCTTTGGCAGTATCCTTCCCTTTCTCACGATTGTCCTTATGAGGAAATTTAGTAACATAATGACCAACTCTACCAAAAGTAAAACATTTAAAGGGAAGCTTACCTTTGAACCTTTTGGTTCCCAGTTGAAGTTTCTTTACAAAGTTCACCTCATCTTATTCTGATATATATCTTGATTCCTTGTGTTCTTCCTTTTCTTTTCCTTTTGCAAATTATTTAAATGCGGCTTATCGGACTTCTAAGGGACCTCCTTTCCTCATTTAAAAAGCAATGCGGATCCCGTGAATTTGAACAACAATAAGAGTCTGCAGATCTTGCTTCTCTTCAACTACATACATTTTTAACTTAAATTTAGGAGTTAGAGATCTTAATTTTTTCTCTACTAGAGTGGTTTCCTTTAATTTTTCACCCATATTTTCCATGTGATTTACAATCTCATCTATATGTAGAAAGTAACTTGTAATACTTTCATCATTATGCATCCTGAGAGTTTCATATTGAATTCTGAGAGTTTGGAGTTTATAACTATTTACCTTGGTATCACCTTCATAACTTTGAATGACTCTATCCCATATTTCTTTTCTTGTGTTGAACTGCATAACTCTGACAATTTCTGATTCTGTCAGACTTCCCAATAATGCATTGACAACTTTGGCATTGGTTTCATACATATTCTTTTCTATGACATCTATGGGAACTGTGGCCGGATATTGATAACCTCCTTCCACAATTCCCCAAACATCCTCTCCAAGGGACGAAAGGTAGGATCTAGTTCTTGTCTTTCAATATATTAAATTACTTTTGTTGAAGAGTGGTGGTCTTATAGATGTCAATCCATCTTGATTGCTCATATTGGGAGACATTTCTTCAAAAGATTAAGCTTCTTTTGAAGGACCTACTCTAATACCAACTTTTGGGAAAATTACTGAGAGGGGGAAGACATGAATCAGTATTTTAAAAAATCACAATAATAATTTTATTTTTTGAAATGTATATGTGGCTTTACTGAACCCAACTCGACTATGTACACGACTATTGTGAAATAAACTAGTGTATGCTTAGCAAACTTGTAAAACAACTAATTCTTTATTTGTTAAACTTAAACTAGAATGTAAGAGATTTATTATGAATTTGATAAGTAGTAAGCTAGTGTAGTTAGAATATAATAAAGTATCACACATAAGAAACACACATGAAAACCAAGATTTAAGGTGGAAACCCAATGTGGGAGAAAACCACAAATGTTGTTGTCTAAGTCTTCAAATTTATTAATATCAAAAAATTCTTACATTCTTGTACAGGTGCGAAATCATTCGAGTACACATGCAGCTATATGCCAAAGGCTACAACATTCACTCATTCTCCAGCTCCTACTGGAAGGAAGCTCCAACCACCTGATCTGATTACCAGGTATTACTAGTAGGAAGTTTCAACTTCCTCACTGATCTGATTACTAGCTACTATTGGTAGGAAGCTTCAACTTCATCACTGAAGGCTCCGAACCTCAGCAATATCGATGGACCATGTTTCATAAATTTTCACATTGGTTTCACCATCTTTAATACACCACAACTTATAGAACAACTGAAGAAAACACCAACTTAATTCAAACAGAACAATGATATCACTGTAACCAGAACAAAGAACTAAACTCATAATACTACATCAACACACAATCAACTTCAACCCTGATCATTCATATTCGAACATGTATACACTACTTCACTTAAGGTAACTCGCCTGTATATGTGCTTTACTATAGATCAACCTATGTACAGATCTCAATATACTGAAAATTTGTAATTTAGAATCCGACACAGAGTTGACTAGAGGTATTATGAAATATTTTGTTAGCTTATAGAACCCTAAAACATTTAGCAACATACATAATATTTTCAACCAATCAACATGTAACCAAATTCACCTTCATTGTTCAATCAGTTATACTTTAGACATTATCACTCAAGCCAAGATCAACATGAGGACATCATTGACACACAACAAAGTTACAACAACACTGATTAGGTTGAATAGTCATTTATGAAAAAAAAACCTTTCTTTATATATGCAAGTTTGAAGAAACAAACCCTCATGTATAGATGAGTTCACTGAGACCATCCTGCATATAGATCTGCAAATTTTGACAAAAACCCTTCCTTTATGTATGTGACTTCGAATAAATGAATCCGTGTGTATACGTGACTTCATTGAGACCAACTTGCATACAAATATACAAATTTTGACCTAAAATTGCACAATTCCTTAGAACATCGGGAACACCCAAATCATAATATTAAGAGATAAAATAAAAACATGCATCAATACTTATATATAGGTAGTCCATGAGCAAATCATATAATGGAAAGTCATTTAGGTCTCATGATCTTGATCCATCATTGTATTCATTGGTTCATAATTATTTCAAATATATGTTTCAAATATGGCATTTTCAAGGAAAATATACATTAGATTGAAGTATTCATCAAAAACCCTTACACATGCACACTGAGCACTTTGATATTCACCTCCTTATATAGGTAAAACCTTAGAAAATACCATGGGTCAAACCCTTAGTTATGACAATGAATTTCTTTGACGAGGTCGATATTCATTGTCGTGCTCATTACTATGGGCCAATACCATGGTAAATACCCTTGGTATTTAGAATACCCTGGTGCATAAACCATACACAACTTTGCTTCGCCAAACCTACGTGTATACATCACTTGGCCTTAACGAACCCATGGATAGATATTCAAATATTCACTTGTATAAAACTCCTGATTTTGATATGTAAACCTTCGTGCCTTCACTCTGTCACCTCTAAAATGATTGTGGATTCATCTAGTTACCATATACTTGTTCTCTTACAAGTGAGTTTCCATCAAGGACAACACATGAATCATAATGACGACATTTATATCCATTAATGGGTGGCTAATTTCTCTTTTGGATCGACATGTGCTTTTGTGCACGTGTTGAATTTTATTAAAACATACACTTTCCATTTTACAAATTTAGTGCTTTAAAAGGAAAAATTGGTGTTCTTGAAGAGAGGAATCTAGTCCCATGATTGGAAATTGTCACTGATATATGGAAAATTAATAAAAAGGTCCATATGTTACTCAATATTCCATATTGGGAACAAAACACATGTCCCAAAATTTATAGATTCACCCTCATCTACATGCAAATTGAGGATTAAGTTTCTTGTTTGAAAATAGCTTTGAATTTGGGGAAAATTAATTAGTTAGATTTTATATATCCGCATGATTGGCTTGCATGTGTTTTGACTCATGTGGTAGGATGAAAACATTGATGCGGAGAAAAACCATGTCTGAATTTTCTCTTGTAAGTGTGCCAACATGTCAAACTATAAATGTGTGCAGGAACTATACTACTGGTGTAGGACTAGGGGTAGCTATTGGCGCACTTAGCAATCAATTATTGATGCATTTATATAGAGGAAAATTGACTAAGTATTTTGCCAGATTTTCATGTCCCTGCTTGAAAACCTGGGCACAATTAAAAAAACAAAAGAGCCATCATTAACAATAATTTTGGTGTAAATCTTATTGAAACAAATGGAATATTTTAAATAATATATAATTACCTAATCATGCTGAATGTGTAAGATAATAAGCCAACAATTGTGCAAAATGATAGCACTAATGATAAGAATTAGATAAAATCGTGAATAATTAAAAGGAAAAAATCTGGATTAGATACAACAATTCTATGGGCCTGACATCCCCTAATGCTGATCATATTGCATGTCCTCATGTAAGAATAACCTCTAAAAAGAGACTAAAATTGATCAAAAGTATAAGCCTAATATTTCTTTATTAGATTCTTGCTGCATCATTCATCATCTCAAGGACCTAGGGCATGGACTAAAAACTGATAGGGCTAATTGAATAAAGCATGTAGGTGAGTGCCATATGATGTCAACTTCTTTTGCATCAATAAGATAAGAAATACCAAGGATGGATACCTTCAGTTGACTCAGATGAAATACTTACAGATCCTCTTGTTTATCTTTGTATACTTCTTGTGACTAGAGATCAGGAATATGAAGACGAACATTCATTATTTTTTAAAGTAGTAACTAATTCCAGGGAAACCATAGGAATGGTAACACTATTTTCATTTTAGGGATAATGTTATCATTGAATGAAATAACCATGCATTAAAATTTCCACAAAGCATATAACGAGAAACCTTAGTCAATATTTTTTCACTTCAATACCCTCATCACAAATAAAAGTGACATGATCATATTTTGAAAGCCATGGTGCTAAAGAGAGATGAATATGCGGAAAAGGAAAGATAACAAAATGATATTGTCCTAGGGTGACTATCTTAATATTATCCAAGCCTATAATGAAAGCTCTTATTGTTCGAGAAAAGTGAGTCACACGTACAAGGGGTACCACTTATATGAAAACATCCTTATTATTTCTAAAATATATAACTGCAAAAAAATACCTAAAGGATCTTAGAGCCATTGAATGAGAGATATAAAGTTCATTTCCTAGTTTCAATTTTAATGATAATTGCTTCAAAATGTTACCTAGTTTTCATTTTTTAATTATAGGTTTGTCAATGTGTGTTCTCCATCTCTCTTTACCCAACATAGCATCATTTCCAACAAGCATATTCAATTCTCTGATGGGATTGCCTCAGTACCATAGAAGCATGGCCATGGTGCCAGTATGCATGTTCAATACCCTGGTAGGTTTTCTTGTACTTCCCAATACTTCCCTTTCATTATTATATATCACTCAACAGATTTGAATTACTGTATACTACTCATTGACAACTTTTAGAGTGTAAGGAAAGTGGGTGGTATGAGAGTGTGCTATATTTTCTAGACACATAATTATTTGTATTTACTCGAGTGGTGATATTGTCCAAAATAATCTTAAATATTACTTATCAATGTATAGTAAAACATATTGGATAATGACTAAAATGTCCCTCTAGTTAATTCTATTAGGGTTCTCATGAAAGCTCATTGAGACTCTATAGGATTGGTCCATCATCAGAGGCTTTTCAACAATACATTTGAAGACAAAATTGAAAAGAGTTCTTGGATAATAACGTATTAGAGTGACTATGCCAGGACTAGGGTTTTTGGGCTTTTGAATAAAAAGTAAGCATACAAATGACAAATCCCTCTGGTTAACCCTATCAATAATATCAACCATGGAGAAAAACTAGCTAATCAACAATCAAATTCACTTTACAAAATATGAGGCATCAATATTGAATTTTTTCTTACAAGAGTTACCGTAGGAGTGTGTAATAACAAAAAATTCAATAGTTGTGCCTTAAGAAGTTGCAATTTCAAGAGTGTTACTATAACAATTTTATTTCAAGTGGGATTTTATTTATTTCTTGTATGCTACCCTACCGTAATTTGAAGAGTAATATCTCCTTCAAGTTTAGGAGTATTTTTAGTGCATCCATGTGTGGAACAAAATGTAAAATATGTTCGCACTTAGATTTAGAAAGTAAACTTTAATTCATACCAGAGTATGAGAAACCAACAACTTTAATTGACATGGTATCAAGAGTTGTCAAATGATAAAGGAAGATTTCATTCCAATTATCATTTAGAACCATGCTTCGATATATTATACATGTTCATGGTTTTCCAACTCATTAAAAGTTGTTGGCATGTGTTCCTTTATTGTGTCACGTAATTCTTCCATGGCCTGACAATCATGATCTTGGAGAAATAAGGGATATGGTGGGAGGTAGGAGAGAGATTCCTCTATCTTATGCTCAAATATTTACAATTCCAATTGATAAGGATCGTTAAGGTAAAATATATGGGTTTTCTCTCAATATCATTCATGAGTGTCAGATTAAAACTCCTTCCAAAGGTAAATGCTCTATCGTGGTAGGGTAGGTTTCCAAAATCACTCCCCTCCCCAAAGTAGAGGATATTGCATTACATTCAATAGCATAATAAGTAGGAAGAATAAGTTTTTTAAGGTGGTTTTCAACTCGACTATTAGAATTAGGGTTTGGTTGCACAGGTCGTTGGGATCATAGAGAAGGATAACTTGGTAGTGAATTGCATAGGAATTGCAACCGTTGTTGTTGAGTAAATTGATTTTGCATGGGGAAATTTCCTAGAGAGAGGGATGTAAACCATCCTTGAGGCCACAAGAATATTTAACTCGAGAGAGAGGGACACTATGGCCATAAGGTAGGGTATTGAATCGGAAGAGGGATATACGTTTTCCATAGAAATAAAGGATTATACATTTACTAATGAGCTTGCTGAGGAAAACAAAAATTAGTCCAATGTATTAATTGATGATAGGTTTTGAGTTATACCTAGATCGATTTTATTCCTTAATTGATCTCCTAAATACTTTTAATGATCTTGGTAGTGATGGGAAATGATTATTTGAGTGACTCTCCTAACAAAAATTACAAACATTTTGGCTACTAATTGGATATTCTCTAAGAAGTACTTATCCCTAAATTTGGAGCAACATCATAGGAGTGGTTCTTCAATTTTAACATGTTTATGTCCATGATTAAAACCTCCCAATTGTGATCTTAGAGAGGCCCATGTAACTTTTATTTTTACAACAAATTTCAAAATTTGAGAGGAAATGTATTGAGAGCTCTTATCATCCTTTGATATTCCTCTTGAATACCTAATGCATAATTAACAAACATCATCATATGGTAGCTAAAAAACATCATATTTTCTTATCAAATTCATGAGTTCTAAAAAGTCATGTTTGATTCCTTTGAGTAGGAGTGCTTTGAAGGCCTCTTTTTCTAATTATCTATGCTTTTATCTTTTAAGGTTTTATTGAAATCAGTGCACATACTCATCCTATCACACACTATTCTGTCACCATTAGGAAATGAATGCTAAATAGATATCTCTCTATATAACAAATCAGGTCTAATAAAACCCTACAAACATGGAGAAAAAACCATTCTGAGAAGTACACGAATCCTAGATTACGTTTCTCAAAAACCCTAATTTCAGGTAACGTCACACTTTCCCTATGAGTAAATTTTGGCATCGCACATTAAATCATTGTCACTTGTGATGTGTGTTCCACTATTCTTTAGTAAAATGTTATGTCCCTATAATACTAGTGTCACCCACTTATTGTTATTGTTAGTGTAGCCCCCTTATCTTTATTGTTGTTCCTATGCAGCCCATATACTATTATTCTTACGCCCAATAGAAGCCCATTATTTTTATTGTTCTCCACTTACATTATTATTGTTATGTAGGCTCTGATTAAATTGTGATCCCTTAGACTCCCATATATACCAAAGATTTATTTTCATTTGAATCATCCAATTAATTGTTCATTTATGTGATTTAAAGGAGGATTCCTCCTCGAAGAGGGTTATGTTCAAGTCATTGTTCTATCTTTTCTTGTATTTTCAGCCACAAAAATACGTGTGATGTATATCACACTGTTCTCCACTAGAAAGTGCGACAACCTTTCTAACTAGGTAAAAATAAAATGTAAATTATAGAACTCTTGTTGGTGAATCTTCTCAACCACCTAGACTCGAGCTCCTACATATTGAGGCCTCATCCCAGGATTGGCAGATTCAATGCCACTCATTATGGAACAATTACCCATTTTTCTTGATCTCATCCCATGGAAAATGGATCTCCAACATCCCCCTTATCTCCTATAAATGTAGTGCTACTCACTGGAGAAGGGGTTGAATTTTTTATCCCTTAACTTATGCCATTATGCTTCCCAATTGAGACTGAAGGCTTGTTGTGCAAAGGAGGATTCAAGATATTTCAAGTGGAGGCTTATGACATCAAGCCATGGGTTGTATTCTTACTCTCATACTTGTTGTTGGGCCACTAAGTTATCATTATTATCACCATTTTTTTGGCATCTTTTTCGTGCATTTCCAACTTCTATTTTCTCACATTATTTATCATAACTTAACATATAATTCCATTTCATAATTATTTATTCTCTTGTGGATAAGTAATACTTGTTCTCCTTTTATTTTTAATAAATTAATGATTATTATGCATGATTTTTCCAATGATGATGTATTAGTGATTTTTTTTTTTTTAATAAAATCACTCATGCTTTTACCCTCCAAGGTCTCTTCTAGATTCCAAATATGATCTTGAGCTCATAGTCAAATATTCCAATTCAGAAATTCATTGGGATAAAATATTACAATTTTGTGTTGGATATTTAGGGAAAATGAAGGTGATACATGAAAATATGAGACATGGGTTTTGTGTAGAACAAACTTGATTAGTTTTTTGATGATCATTGTTCTCAAATTCCATCAGGTATAAGAGAAATCCAGGGCTGTCTAAAGGAGATTTTCATAGATTTATTGTTGTGGCCACTTTTCAATTTTCCTTAATTGCAAAATTAGCTTCGACTTGCTTCAGGTGATTGTTGATGGAGAAATCTTCTAGATTTGATCTTACTAAATAAATAATTATGATCAATCCAAAATTGTAATGGAAAATCATTATGTTTATTTTAGTTGTAATTATCCCTTTTCTCTTTATATATTTAATTGATGACAAAAATCAGAGAGAGAAATGGACAATTAATGAATGAGAGGTAGCACTCAAAGATCTATTATATCTATTTCTAATTTTTAATGAAATGAAATATGAGTATAATTTCATAATTGTTGACTTCTAATACGCTATGAAATATTTTTTAAGGCAGAACTAACTAATGGTAGTTGGGCCCACTACCTTCGATGAGGGGATGCCTTGAACATCTAAAGTAGTTTAGTAATTTTCTTGTTTCTTTGAATTTAAATTGTTGTTCCTTAAAGTATACTTTCTTTTTTTTAAGTAATTTTTTGGTAATTACATTTTCTTGATTTGTTGTTTCCTGCAGTTTCTAGGTTTCTATTAATTTACTGCTCTAGATCAACATTTGAATTATCTAGGGTGCAATATGTCAAAATTTCCAATTCAGCAAGGTAATTTGGTATTGGTTCACTATGTGTGATTAGAATTATACTTTTTCCTCTCATTTACTTTCCACTTTTTAAATTTAGCATTGTTATTCAAGTCTTAGATTTTATTTATTGTTGAATGGGCTTAATAATGTAGAACACAATCATGTAGAACAAATGTTAGTTGTTGGTAGTTGCTTGCATATTTTTTCATACTTGAAACAAAAATATGTTCCTTGGGTTGATAATTAATGTTGAGGTGATTAGTTTTTTTATATTAATCAATTAATTTGTCCAAGATTTTTGTGTCGTTACTCGGAAGGCAGTGAAATAGCACTACCATAAAATTATCTCATTGTAGATTCTTTCCTAACTCCAAGAGGCTTGGATATCAAAGAGGTAAGCTAAGAACCTATGCATGCACCCTAGCTAACTTGTGGTGAGTTTTTCCTTCTGTAGGTAGTTTTAGGTCATATAGATGCATGGATAAAAGTAGGAATCTTATAGGTAGAAATTCGAAAAAACAAATCTTAGAATTTCACTTAAATGGAGTTGTAAGGACCACCCATTCCACTAACCGATTTCTAGGTATATTTGAATGAGTAATATTGAAGGTTGGTAAGAGTTCTAGACAACTTTCCTCTTCATTTTTGAAATTTGCTGCAAGAAAAAGATTTATAGGAGCTGCCATTAGTAATTTTGTAAAATTGATATTATTAGCTCTATAACTCAGAATTGAGAATATTGCGGGATAAAGAAAATAAATAAGAATTTGAAGTGTTTTTCCATCAATACCAAAAGAAGCATTTTGTAAGAGGATGAAATCATCATATCAAATAAATTGACAAATAGCTACAAGCTCAGAGCAATGAAAACCATGGTCGACATGTATGGTTAAAAACTCTATCCGTTCATTTTTTTAATTGCATGGATCTTTCTTTCATCTTGTAGCACAAACAAATTATTTTTCTTAATTATCAAGGTCTACCCTACAACTCAATCAACTACATCATCAAAATCCTCCATGCCCTATACAATTTCCTACTCAATCCATCCCATACCTCCATAGTAATAAATTACTACAACATGCTTACATTAGTGAACTACAAAATTTAGCCACCTTTCCCATCCATTATCTTTTACTTACATAACTACTAGAAACTCTCGTTAGGGTTGGGAACGTTTTAAATCCTAAAATTGCAGAAATCATGGAAGAAAATGGGGTTTCTTCTAGTCGATATCAATAAGAAGATGGGATCAATACAACATTAGAAGAATCTCATGATATGAAAAATATGGAAAAACAAGAAATAAAATACTATATTGGATGTTTGTTTAAATCTATCATTTGTTTGCAACATCCCTCCATACGTTGACAATTTTTGGCACAATCGTTTTAAGGGAACTTGGTCTCTCCTACCCTGGTATTTATAAATCTGTACTTTAATAATTTGGGTCTGTACATACTTGAGATATTATTTCGAAAATGGGTCAATTTTAAGTTCTCTTATACATAGATGCATTCGATCTTTTTCAAATAGATTAGGTTAGTATAGAAAATAAAATAAATAAGTACTTAAATAAATACATTTCTTTATATGTAAAAAGAGTTGTGTTTGCTACAATATGTTGTGTTAATAAATATCGTTGATATATATTTGAATTTATTTGTTTATGTAGACATATTATATTCAAAATTATATTTCTACGAACTCCCATCACCATTTTGGAAAAAAAATGCTTGTTTATCATATTTTATGGCTTATGGGCTTGATAAAATTACTAAAAACATTGTTGGGTCAGTCATGTTTTGAGGGACCAAATGGGAATATTTTCAAAACCTGTTTATATACTAAGTCACCTTTGATGTCTACCTTCTAACCAATTTTAATCACTCAACTTGGACTTGAAACAAAAAATTTATGACCAAATCATTGATAAGGTCTCTAATAGGCAACTCAGGGAAATTTTTGGGACAATCAACTTTTAAAGGCCTAAATTACTAGGTATTGTGAACCTGATTATATGGTATACTTTCCTGTGAAGTAAGACTACAAGGATATTTGAATCACTCAATTTATATATCATATGAGAAAGTTATGACCAAAATATTGACTACCTATCGTAAATCAACATTCTTAAAACTCCATTTTTCCAGTTGTTCACTAGCGTATTTGACTCATCAAATATTCTTGCTTTAAACAAATGTTTGTATTGAGGATATACATTTTAATTTACTTTCATTTTTCTTTGGAATCACTCAAATTAGACAAAAAAATTAGTTATGATCAAAACAGTGCTGGTTAGTATGGTTGACCACTACTCTTCCGCGGGTAAGAAATAAATTTTGGGACAATCAACTTTTAGAGGCCTAAATTACTAGATATTGTGAACCTATTTATACGGTATACTTTCCTATGAAGTAAGACTACAAGGAAATTTGAATCACTCAATTTATATATGATATGAGAAAGTTATGACCAAAATATTGACTACCTATCATAAATCAACATTCTTAAAACTCCATTTTCCAGCTATTCACTAGTGTATTTGACTCATCAAATATTCTTGCTTTAAAAAAATGTTTGTATTGGTGATATACCTTTGAATTAACTTTCATTTTTCTTTGGAATCACTCAAATTAGACAAAAAAATTGAGTTATGATCAAAACATTGCCAGTTAGTATGGTTGAACACTACTCTTCCGCAAGTAAGAAATAAATTTTGTTTTTTTTATCTTTCTGTGGATTTATTTTATAGAGCAATTAATTTTTTTTTTTTCATATTTATTATTTTGAGAGAGCCCAAACACCTCTCTTATTCCATTATTTTAAGTTTTATTGTAGGTAGATGCTTGTTTTTTGCAGGTCTAGGGAGAATAAAGGAGGTTCGTTTATGAAAAAATGATTATTGAAGACAATGTTAATGACATAAGGGAATTTTATCCAAGCATCTATTAAGAAATTTAATGTCATATGATATTGACTTTTTTTTAGGCGTCATGATCTAAAATGTCTTATAAGAGTTTGCTACAAATTTCCTGCTAATACATGCCAACAAGAAAATTTTACTAGAAAAATTTATAACAAGACAAATGAAGAATTGATTTCCATTTGAAGACCCAAGGCAGTGCCACCAAATATTTTTTCCAAAATATATATTCTTTCCATTCATTCACCATTGACAGATTGTTGTTCCTTGAAACAAATTGTTGTTGCCTTAGGAAATTGCATTGTTGTACTCGAAACCACAGTTTTTGTAGCTTAAGTTATTTGGTTATTTGTTATTTTTCAGTAATGTTATTTATTTTCTGATTTATATTATGTTTTTATGCTTCAAATCTTGTTTACTTCAAATTCATGACTTTTGTTCCTTCATAAAAATAAAAGAATAATTTTTTTAAGTTTCATGTTGTTTCTCCACATCTATCCATTTGTTCCCTAGTCTTATCAAGTATATGGTTGCCTCATTCCTATTAAAGATTCTAATGGTAAGTCCTGTTAGCAATTATTGACTCTTAATTCCTCATTATTTTGTGAAGTGACTATGACAGTTGGATGTGTAACCCTTTTCCATGCCAGCTTGCAAGGATTAACCTTTGAGTTAGTTTTTGGGAGAGATTTCCACAATCATGCCTCATAATTCATGTCCACAAGACTAAAATGGTATGGGTAGTTTCAAGGTTGTAAAATGCAACAATGGTACTATCAGATAAATAATTCTCGAATCATAATTCTTGCTACGTTAGCTACAATTGATTCTTCCTAAGTCACAATTGTTATTCCCTTAGCCATAACTATTGTTTCCTGACTTATAGTTGTTTTTCCCTCAGTCACAATTGTCGTTTCCTAACATACAATTGTTGTTCCCTCAATCAAATTTCTTGTTTCCTGACTCACAATTGTTATTCCCTCAGTCACAACTATTATTTCCTAAATCATAGTTGTCGTTCCCTAAGTCGCAATTGGTATTTCCTAAGTCATAAACTTTTTCCCCTTAGTTACAATTGTTGTTTCCTCGGTGATAGTTGTTGTTCCCACATGAATATTGTTACCTAAGTCATGGTTTTTGTTACCTAAGACACAACTGTTGTTATCTCAGTCACAACTATTTTTATTAACCCATTTTCATGTTTTCTTCATTTTCTTGATTCAACACTTGTAGGTATTTCTGATATTTTTCTCCTTGGTGAATGGGAAATACTTTTAATGTGCTAGGTCTTCTTTGACTTAATGGTTGGTGTAACAACCCTGGTTAAAAACTCATGTACATAAATAAGACCACGATTGATGGGACACGTACTCCAAGCTGAATGGTGGGCAAGAAATCCTAGTGTGTATTCATTTCGGTTATTATGGATAAAGTAAATTGGAAAAGGCAATGGAAAGGGATTTGGAAGGAAAAATTGAATCTTTGGCATATTTATTTATGAAAATAATGGAAATTAGGTGAAAAAGAAGGAGAAAGATCGCAGGTTGCATGCGAGGTGGAAATTGAAGGAAAATAATGGAAATTGATGAAAATAAAGGCCTCATTGATTAAACAGCTTCTCAGCATCAGTTGGCAAGCTTTTTCTCAGGTTTTGCTTTAGAGTAAGAAAAGAAAGAAGCAAGCAAGGAAAGGAAGGATCAAATAGCTACAACAAGATTATTTGCAGGTATCGATTTGAATGTGTCATTTCCTTGATATATTTGGCATGCATGGTGTTCCATGCGGTTCTTTTCTATCATGGAATGGGTTCTTCCAAGTGTGACAGTGTTTTCAACCTAGCCTTGCCATTTATGGATAACCTTGATGAGATGGGTTCTCATACTTCAGTTCAACTAGATTGTCGAATGGATTTGAAACTAAGTGAGGTGGATCTCCAAAATAAAAAACACATGGCTTAGCGATCCTTGAACTAGACTATGGATCATGTAAATCCATTAGGCCTAGTGACCCCTAAGCCAGACTATGGGTTGCAGTAAAACCAAGATCTTCTGTGCCGGTGGGCCTAGGAATCCTTGTTAGTGAATGGAGGGAGTGCCGGTGGGCCTAGGAATCCTTGTTAGTGAATGGAGGGATATACGATACAACCAAGAGTTGGATTGCTCTTAATTGGGCCTAGTAGTCCTTGGATGCGATGTACGGTAAAGTCTAGAGAGTGGGTCTTGATGTAGGGCCTAGTGATCGTAGGATCAGACTATGGATTATGGTAAATCTTGAGAGACTAGGAGGCACTAAAATTACTTAGGTGTAGGTGGAAAACATTTTTAGAATCCATGCTTTGTGTGTTATTTTCAGTTGGTTATGAATCCCACATTCATGCTTGGAATATGGCACGAGGGTTATTGGCTGAAGAGAGATTTGGCTCAACCAATCTATGGTTAGGTGGAATGTGATAGTCCC
Organism: Pinus taeda; assembly: GCA_000404065.3. Taxonomy (NCBI): domain Eukaryota; kingdom Viridiplantae; phylum Streptophyta; class Pinopsida; order Pinales; family Pinaceae; genus Pinus; species Pinus taeda. The sequence continues at coordinate 85,015 of APFE031545318.1, read as the reverse complement.
ATCCTTGATCATTTTCTAAATTCATTAATCAGAAATTCATTCCCTTGGTTTTTCATGTGTAAATGTATTGGTTTATATGTGGGTATTTATGTTATTATGTTGTTTTTTATGAGCATGCAATCTAACAGTGATGATGTATGGATCTCCTCATGTTGTACTTGTAAATGAATAAATAATGTATCTATGACCTAATAGGTGATAATGCAACAAATGTTATAAGGAAACAACTATTCTTAGCGATTTTGAGATAAGTCTAAGATACCTATGTTTAGATCTATTATTTAAACCTATAGATTTTGTTCATGCCAAGTCTTTGACAAAATATAAATCCCAGTTGGGGATGGTCAGGCCTAGTCCTAGAGTTACTTCTTAGTTTGTTAGTCTTGTCATCATTTGTTTAAAGGATTTCAAAAGTTACAGCAAGTTATGAAAAGTGGTTGGAATTCTAGGCTTGAAAAGTGCCTTCCTTTGACTTACACAAAGGTCTGTTGGAAATAGTCCCTAGACATAGACATGTAGGCTTGTGAGAATGTCCAGAGCTCTCTAGAGACTAGCATGACCATAACATCGATGAGCTAAAAGGTCAAGATGTCTAAAACCTTAGTAGGACTCGGGGGCTAGTTAGCAAAAAGGTTGGGATGGTTCTTAGGAGTCTTAAAAGTGATGTTGAAGGTCTGTATGTTGTGTTTCAGTTAATTTCAATTCCTTAACATGACTTAGGAGGTTGAATCATATCATAGTAACTTCTTGTCAGATGTTTACCCCAGTTGTCTGGTTATTTTCATAGATGTGGGAGGAGGCTATTACAGAGTGGTATTAGAGCATGGTTCACCCCTCGAACTAGATGGGTGGTGTGTTTTTCATGAATTTATGTTGGTTACATATGTCTTCCTTATGCTTGTAGGCCATGTGCTAGTAGCATTTGCATGGTGTTTATCATGGTTGCAGTGATGCCACAAAGTGAAGGTTGATGGTGTTGTTGTGGGATGTGTCGTCATGAGTGTATGGGTGTATATGAATTGTTATGTGTATCAATGTCTATATGCATGCATTTTCATCATTATGCTTATGCTTATATGGTAGGTTAGACATGTGTTGTGAGTTCACTATATGTAATTAGGTCATCATTGTGATATTAGTATGCTATGATGCTAATGAAGGAAAATTTTAAGGATGAAATTTTTTGTTGAAGTTTATAAACATTGGCAAATCTCACTAATCCCTAATATGAAAACCATAAGATGTTTATTGATATATTTTTAAAATTATTCAAATTTATAATGATTTTATATATAGTCTCTATATAATGTTGGTGATTTTTAAAGTAAAATAGTTTTATATTGTAAAATTTGGGCAAATGGTATTTTATCAAATTGGAAATTAGTGAATCATTTTTGTGGAGAAATCATGGAAAATTAACCCACTGGGTGAACATTAGACCCTAAAAATTGCCGTCATTCTAATATATTTCCTAAGATAGAGTAGGAGATGCAAATTTTTAAAGTGAATTTCTAGCATTGGACCTCAAGGAAATAACACGCCATCATACAAGTTTGTATGTTGGGAATACATGTGTGTAGGTTAAGGATTGTTATATGCACTATGGTTATCTGTATGCCTTCTATTCTATTTACATTATGGTTACATACATGATAGATGCTAGTTGATTTGTGTGGTCATATGCACATCTGTCAAATAATCATTAATGATAGTAACCTATGGTTGTATGCATTTCTATTTTTGTTTTATGTTAAGGTAACTTGATGATTATGATATACATTGTTGACAAGTATGTTATAGGTTAACTTGTTATTGTTATATGATAGTTAGCTTGATGATTTGGTTATATGTTGTTGATGAACATGATATATAACTTGTTGTTGTTATATGATAGTTAGCTTGATGATTAGGTTATATGTTTTTGAATAATATGATATACAACTTCTTGTTGTTATATGATAGTTAGATTGATGATTAGGTTATATGTTGTTGATGAGCATGATGTATAAATTGTTGTTTTTATATGCTAGTAACTTGATGATTAGGGTTATTACATTAAGACATTAATGTTATATGTATCATGCTAAATTAGGTTGGCCTATGCATATGGTTAGGCTTATGACATTCTGGTATGAGTCAACGTATTTGTGACATTGTGTTGTGCTAATTTGTGACTATGTAGATGTGATTATTATGTATAAATGAAAAATGTTTATGAGCTTATGATGTGAAAATGTTATCCAGTGACTATTATGGATATCATGACCTTATTTGGGGTTGGATTGATATATTGTGAGGTTATATCATGCGAATTTGGATTGATTGTTCAAACGAGATAACCTCCCCTGAGATACATTAAGGTATGAATTTTCTTATGTCATCTATTTTTTGCTTGACTGCTTGATTATGACATCTATTTGGTGTTTGAGTGTTCAGTGTCTATTATGTCCTCTAGTTGATTTATTTATTTAACATGACATGTTTGCAAGTTAGTTGAATGTTTGATGAATTGCATAATATGAGTATTTGTTCCAATGATCTTGTTTTAAGATGATTGTACTAATAGATATGTATTGAGATAGTTGATATGTACTTGAGTGTAGTAGGTGATAGTTGTAGCACTATGTATAATGACTATGAGTTGACAATGGATTATGACATGACTATTACCCTTGGTAAAGATTAATTTCAAATTAATAGATATGCTTGTCTTGATAGTTGGAACGTGTGGTTGACATGAGTGAAGAGTTGCAGGAAACATGTTTTGTACTAACAAGACAAGGTAATAGTTAATGTATTTATATAACTAACATTTGGGTGATGTGACAATACATAGTAAGACTTGATTGAAACAAGGTAAAAAGGTAAAAGAAAGGAATTGGGAAATAATTCCTTTCACTATGTTTGGAAACCCTAATTCCAAATCAATGAGTACTTTTCATACATGAAGCCTTCTTAACATTTATTTTGTCTAGCATCATGCAGATATGTGGTATAGCCATGAACATGTATTTGACAAGTATATTAGCTAGTTTCTAGTTATAGATGCATGGATTCGTCAAGGGATTTGGAGTCCCTTTAGAGATGGCATGGACGTGTTCAGTTAAAAGGTAATGTACTTGGCACAACAAGGTAAGATAACTAGTATGTTGTTATGTTTATTTATACACTTAAATTATGTGTTTATGGTAGTATCATGCAGGGAGTTGCATGGAAAAGAGACTATGATGAAATTTTGAAGAAGGCTTAGGTGGAGCTTTCCCCGAGAACCATGGTGATTGCGTCATGGTGTATGTTATCAGTCTTTTGCTTTTGGTATTTTGGTGATTTTTTGTGCTTGACTACAGTTTTGTTTGCATGGCCATTCCACTTTGTTTGTGGTGTCTTATTGTTGTTGATTTTCCATGGTTTTCTTCTTATTTTCTTCTCAGTCTTTCCTTTATTTTGTTGTGAGTCTTGAGATTTGGTTGGCGAATGAGGAAGTGGATGGAGCTCTAGGAGAGTTGCGTGGTACTCGATAGGTAATGTAAGACCTGAATGAAGCTTGGTGCATGTATAAGGGTACTTGAAGGCAAGAGTATGATAACTATTTGGACTGGTTGGGTCCACTAGTGTGAATGGATGGCGGTAGGAAAATCATGAGAAAGCTAATAGGAAAGGTAAGGAAAATAGATTTGAGGCATAAAATGCCTTAGCTATGCTAGGAATCATTGTTGTTAATGTTGTACATGAATAAAGGAAGTTCTCTTAACCATTACCTTGAGATATAATAATTATGTCATGACCATGATTATGTTGATGTCTATATGTGTATACATGTATGTATGTATGTTTGTCATTGTCTAACTAGATCACTATTGTTTTATGTTGATGCTTATATGTATATAGTGTATGTATGCATATCGTTGTCTGATAGGATCATGATTGTTAGGCTAATGTTTATATATATGTATGTATCTATGTTATTGTCCAAAAGGGTCATCATGGATCATTACTATTAATTCTAATTTTGATATGTACATATGTATGTATGTATATCATTGTCCAAATAGATAATTATTGTTTTATGTTGATGTTTATATGTATATATGTGTATGTATGCATATCATTTTCTGACAGGATCATGATTGTTTATGTTAATGTTTATATATTAGTGTCTATGTATATATGTATGTTACTTTCCGTAGTGACATCAGGGATCATTCTCATAGAAGAATGATTGCTTATGTAGGCGAATGACATGGAGAGGTTCCTGGTTTATGAGGAATCAAGTGGGAGAGTAATCCTGACAAATATACGAGGTCAGTATCATGTGGATATGAATTGATATTATGTTATTACAATATGCTTATGTTATGGATAGGCTATACATAGGGATACATTAGCAAAACAAAAGCTATGTGGTCTATGTCATGCATGAAAAGCATGGATAGACACTAAAAGTAGGGTTGCTTGGTAGGGACAATGTGGCTTTGGATGTGTGGTACTATTGTTTTGCATATGTTGTATATGTTGTACATGTTGCATGTTTGATGTTGTGCACATACACGGTGGTGTATATATAGTGTGTGTACATGTTGTTTATCCAGTGTTATGTAAAAAATGGTATCTATACAGTTTGGTATAGATAGTGTTATGAAAATTTTCATATGCAGTGCCAGGTATAGATGGTGCTATGTAAATGTTGGATATGTGGTGTTGTGTACATATTGTACAGTGTGCTTGATAGATGTGTAATTTTGTGTGCATATGGTGTTCTGCACTTGTTGGATAGCGAGTGATGTGTACAAATGATACTATGTACATGTTGGATATGCAATGCTATGTAAATATGGTGTTTTTTGCATGTTGTACATGTGGTGCTATGTACATACAGTGTTGTGTGCATGATTATACAAGTGGAGTTGTGAGCAAGGGGTGTTGTGTACATGTTATACATGTGGTGCTATGTACATATGGTGTTGTGCACATATCTTGCATGTGATGTTGTGTACATGTGGTATCGTGTACATGTCGTGCATGTGGTATTGTGTACATGTACTATTATGTACACATTGTACAGGTGGTGCAGGGTGCATGTAGAGATGATACTCATTGTGAAGGTGGTTTCATGTACATGTAATTTCTTGCATATGTTGTGTAGGTGGTGCTTCGTATAGGTGGTACTATGTACATGTTGTACATATGGTATTGATGTACATGTGGTATTGTGTGCATGTTGTATATGTTGTGTCGTGGGCATGCGATACTATGTATGTGCATTGTGTAGTCATGGTATCATCTCATGTGTATTCATTATGTTATACTTTGTAAACGTATATGTGTTGTGTCATACATAGGGTGTAGGTGTATATTGTGTGAACAGTGTAGACCAAATGTAGGCATATGTATTGTGTCGTGTTTTAAATTGGGTATAGTATGTGTTTTATGTCACGTGTAGGTGCCTATATTACATGGTGTTGTATGTCGTGTGTGCCTGTATGTATGTGATGTACACTAGGTGTATGTGAACATGATTGAGGAGAACACATTGAGTGTTTGTCAAGAGTGGAAATAGATCTGGCAAGAATATGGAATAAGAACAAAGGAAGAAGTAAGGATCGATGAAGGATAAGTATCGGTATTATATTTTAGTTTTATTATGCATGTGATTTATGATTATATTTTATGATGGTTACATTTGATTTATGATTTTGAGCTATGATGGTTGTGTTTTGAGCTAGCCTTATGTGATATGTTTATACATGATGATTTGCTTAACAAATAGTTTGAATTTTTGTGATAGGAAGTAAATAAGATTGCAATTGTACCTCATTGATGAGCTACCGATGAGGTATGATTTGAAGCTATTTCAATTTATTTTAAATCTAATGGAAGTTACATTCTTGGTACAAGAAACATGGAAGTCCCTAGCTAGGTGGTTGAAATCAACTACAAGAATTAGTAGCAATAGTGAAAGGAATTGGAATATGCAACAATATGTTGGTAAAACACTTTAGGAGAAGGGCTATTATGGGACACTGGTACCTAATATTGTCCATTGATTGCCATTAGAATAATAGGATTGGTATGATGGTTTTGAGGCAGGTATATTCCATGGTTGTTTGACCTTCTAATGTCAGGAAGCCTTGCCAAGGGATGGATTGCCCGGGATAGGGGATGCAGTAGAATTTGGAAGATGAGTGACTCCATGGAAGGAGGTGACTGGATTGGCCGAGGGACTATGTAGTAGAGAAGGGAAGGCTGGGGATGGGTTCTATTTGGTCATTAGCATTTCCAAATGGAATCAAATGCACATTCTGAGTGTGCCCTGGAACAATGAGTCATTAAGTGTTCACTAAGAGGACAAGTGGCACAGTATTGTAGAAGTGGAACTTCAATGCAACTTTGACTTTGGCAGTAGATTTTGGACATCCTAAGAAGTAGGTGAATTGTAGTACTACTTTTGAGGGTGGAGTTGTGAGCCTCTGGATTCCCTTGTTGATTGATATAGGCATCATATCCTTTTATTTATTGGTTGAGAAAATATGCATATGTGTATGTGTGTATTATTGTAAATATTGTATTGAACTGGATCTATAAAGCTCCATAGATAGTACGATTATTTTTTGGGTGAAGAAAATGTGTATGTGTGTATATGTCCTTATTATTGTAAATACATAAATGAGTTGTGTTATAAATCTCGAGTAAACCATATGTTTTTCATGTTTTAGCAGATGGTCATTACAAATACTCCAACGAGCTATGTTATAAATCGACATGGGTGGCATGTTTTCTTTTCAGTAGTCTTTTTCGTTATAGGTTTCATTGAACACCGAGGATGGTGTTCCCCCAAGGGAGAGGGTTTTGCAACAAACCTGGTTAAAAAATTGTAAAAATATAGAATACCACGGTTGATGGGACATGTATTCCAAGTTGAACGGTGGGGAAGACATCCTAATGGGTGTTCATTTTGGTTATTATGGCGAAAGGATATTGGAAAAAGCAACGGAAAAGGATTTTTAAAGGAAAATTGGAATTTTTGGCACAATTATTTATGAAAATAATGGAAATTAGTAGAAAAGGAAGGTCAAAGATCATAGGTTGCATGTGAGGAGGAAATTGAAGGAAAATAATGGAAATTCAAGAAAATAAATGCCTCATTAATAAAAAGGCCTCTAAGGATCAGTTGGCAATATTTTTCTTAGGTTTTTCAATGGAGAAAGAAAGTCAAGAAGGCAAGAGGAAGGAAGGAGAAAGTAAGGAAGAGACGGATCAAGAAACTACAACAAGATTCTTTGTAGGTATCGATTTGCAAGTGTGATTTCCTTGCTAGATTTGGAATCCATGGTATTGGATGTGGTTCTCTTCTATCATTGCATTTGTTTTTCTAGGTGTGACAGTGTTTTCAACATAGCCATGCCATTTCTAGATAGCCTTGATGAGATGGGTTCTCATACTTTGGTTAAGCTAGATTGTTAGATGGATTTGAAGCTAAGTGAGGTGGATCTCTGAAATGAAAAATGCATGACCTACTGGTCCCTGAACGAGACTATGGATCATGGTAAAGCCATTGACCAAGTAACCCCTAGGATAGACTATGGGTTGTGGTAAATCTAAGATTATGTTCCTGGGTGGGCCTAGGAATCCTTGCTAGCGAATGACATTATATACAGTAAAGCCAAGAGGTGGATTGCCCTTCGTTGGGCCTAGTAGTCTCAGGATGGGATGTATGGTTAAGCCTGGAGAGTGGGTCTTTGTGTACGGCCTAGTGATCCATTGTTCAGACTGTGTATTATGGTAAATCCTAAGAGACTATGAGGCAGTAAAACTCCTCACGGTGTAGGTGGAGAACTCTGGTAGCATTGATGCTTGTTTGGTTCTTTCCGGTGCGTTATGAGTCCCTCATTCATGCTTGGAATATGACACAGGGGTGATTGGATGAAGAGATATTTGGCTCATCCAATCTATGGTCAGGTGGAACGTGGTAGTCCCATCCCTAGTTGGTTTTTAAATTCGTTAATGAGAAATTCATTCAATTGGTTTTCCATGTGTAAATGTACTGGTTTATGTGTCAATTTGATGGCTAATTTATTCATGTATTTATGTTATTATGTTGTTGGTTATGGGCATGTATTATGATAGTGATGATATATAGCTCTCCCTATGTTTCTATTTGTAAATGATAAACAATGTATTTATGACCTAATAGGTGATGATTCAGCAAATGATATAAGGGAACAATGCTTCTTAGTGATTCTCAAATAAGTATGAGACCCCTATGTTCGTATTTGTTTAATTCATAGATTTCATTCATACCAAGTGTTTAACAAAATGTCAGTCCTGGTTGGGGATAGTCAGGCCTAGTCCTCAAGTTATTTTTTCATTTGTTAGTCTTGGCATCAAGCATTTAATAGATTCTAGAAATTATAGCAAGTTTTGGCTAGTCGCCAGAATTCTTGGCTTGAAACGTTCCTTAAAATCCCCAGACTATGGCACACGTCTACCAGAAATAGTCCCTAGATGAAGGCATGTATGCTTGGGGGAGCATCTAGACCTCTCTATATGCTTTCATTCTCATAGCATGGGAGCTTGTAAAGCTCAAGAGGTCTAAAAACTAGGTAGGACTTAGGGGGCTAGTTAGCAGAAAGGTTGGGATGGTTCTTAGGAGTCCTATTGCTGATGTTGAAGGTCTATATGGTGTGTTTCTATTGGTTCAACTTCCTTAACGTGGCTTAGGAGTTCTAATCATATCATAGTAACTTCTCATCACATGTTTACCCTGGTTGGCTGGTTACATGAATAGATGTGGGACGAGGTTGTTACAATTGGGTAGTAAATTTATCTTTGTTTATCTATAAACATAATCTTATTTTTAAGGGATAATTACGAAAAGATGATTTCATCATGCCCACTTCCAATTTTCTTAAGTTATCAAGTCCCCGATATTGTAAAATTTATGATAATTACCACAAAATTGTACTTAAATAGTTTATTCACTATGTAACGAATTATTCTTCAACCCCAATCTTAACAAGGAAAAACATATTTATCAACAATCATACTAAGCTTATCATATTTTGAAAAGCAAGATTAACCAAGTTGAAAATAGTTACTGCAAAACTTTTTATGCCATTCATAGCTCTTAAGGAGCTGACTTGCCACCTCGTCTATTTCGTAAACTTTTGTTGATTAACAATAAGAATAGTTGAGTTTTAATAGTCAAATAGAGGATAGGAGGTCTCATCCCAAGCCTACCTACCGTGACCATAAGTCATAATAAAGTTACATTACTGCCACTGGTCACTGAGCTAGGTTAATGGCCTTTGGTTGTAAAATTGAAGGACAAGAGGTTTCATCATGAGCTGACTTATTCACTTTTGTTAGCTCCCCTGAATAGCATTTTCATTCATTGGTTACCAAGATAGAACACTTATCTTCAATAGACATCTAAGTAAATTTAAATTATCTTGTAACTATGTGTTTATTTCTATTAGATGGGACACTAACATCTCAATTGGTTGAAAAGGCATCGCTATCAAGTATATGTATGATTGTTAGTAGTGGTGAACATGTTTATGCTATAGAAGTTAATTCAATACTATGATCTACTTTGCTACCTCGTTTTTTTAAAACTGATTGCCAATAAAGGCTATTGTTGAATCTAAGGTTTTCTAGAACTCATGGTTCATGGGGTAATATTTAATCAATTCTTAGATGATGATGGTTATGGCTTATATCTATGAATGAGGTATAAATATTCACTTTACCTGTCAGGGGCGAAGCTTTTAGGATAGTTGAGATTTGGCATTTTGTATCATCTAATCTATCATTCCTTTGGTTTACATAGTTTCATGTCTTTAACAAAAGATAGTTTTTTTCCTAATTAGTCACCATTTATTTGTAGCTTAAAAATAGTATTGTTATTTTCGGGTGGAATAAAGAGGCCTAATTTTGACTGTGAATGCAACATAATTGGTCAGATGTTGAGAAGCAATGGCTAATATAACTGATTCATCCCATTTATCACCATTTTTGTGCCAATAAAATCCTAAGTTAATGGATCTAGGGAATGCATTGTTTCTTCATCATTTTTACATTATTTTATATTCACTTTTTATCCATTATTATCCCATGGCATTCATAACATGATTATGTCACTTTTATATATAATGAGGCAATTGAGATGATGAATTATTGATTCAAGCTACTCGTAAGATGTGTTATAGAAATATTGATGATAGAGCACCTAATCAGTTTCAAGGAAGGACATGATGCTACACTTTATGATTACTTTCTTTCAACTTGCATCACTTCCACATTCCGCATCACTTTCAACAACAACTCAACATACATTAGCTTCAACAAATATCAGTCCATCCATGCCATTCCAAATTTTTATGGAGGTAAAAGCTTTTTATTCATAAGTTTTTTATTCATTAAAAGTTTAGGATAATGTCATGAAAAAAGACCGAGCATTATTTACTCATATGTTCAAATCATTAGTTCCACTTCTTCACCACTTGCCATTTTATTAAAGACACATGCTTTCAGTTTAGGGAGTGTACTTTTCATTAATTCTTTTATAATGACCATGATATTAATACTATATATTATGCATCAATATTCTTACTAAGTCTCGAAACCTACCTTATTCCATGTTGTTTTACACCAAGTAGAGATTTAAACAATGATTGTAGTGACAACCTCAATTTGTTTTCTAGTGTAGCATGAGAGCATGCCAGTTTTACAGTTCGGGGGAGGGGTTTCTATGCATGATGGATGTTTTATCCTTTCTTTCTCATTTAAGGCATACAATTTCATTTTTATACAATATAGAAATTGGTTCACATATATATTTAAAACTATGAACTAGATTCTTGTAATTTTTGGACAACAAAGGGGTATCATTAAAATAGACAAACCCAAGAAATATCAAGATAAACTAGTTTGTAAGACTCCAAAAATCATTCACTATCACTTACAACCATTTTCCTTATATCTCGCTATCTATGGATTAGGTAGATATGATTTTCGGAGTGGAGAAGCATTGATATACTAGGAATTCTTCCTGGAAAATTTCAACAAAATTGGATTTGTAGTTCTCGATAAAATGGTTAATGAAGTTTGTTCTTACTTGTATCATATTTTACTACAATTTCATTTACATATGGTTGAAAGTAAATGTGAAAATTGTTACAAATTCACCAACATTTCTAGAATTTAATAACTATTGTTTTAAAGAATCCTTTGGGGAATAAGTCTTTTGTTCCATCAATATCCTGAGTTGGGATGAGCATCTTTGTTATTGAATAACAACTTGGTTAAATAGAGGCATTAGGTTGCATGACGATATGCAACAAGTTCAGTTTGGGGGAGACGTTGGGCCATTAAATTATCATTATTATTATCATTTCTTGACATTTACTTAATATATTTCCACAATTCTTTTATCACGTTATTTATCATAATTTATCCTATAATTCAATTTCATAATTATTTATGCTTTCATGGATAAGTAATACTTACTCTCCTTTATTTTTAATAAATTGATGATATTTATGCATGCTTTTTCCAATTATGGTTCATTAATAATTTTTTTATAAAACCTTTCATGATTTTAGCATCCAATATATCTTCCAGACTGCAAATTTGATCTTTAGCTCATATTCAGATATTCTAATTTAGAAATTTGGTAGGATAAAAAGTGATTGTTTTGCGTTGGATATTTTGGGAAAATGAGGATGAATCTTGAAAATAACAAACATGGGTTTTGTGAAAAACAAACCAAATTATTATTTTTGTATGTAGTTTTCTAAAATATGGTCTGCATTGAGAGATACAAGGTTCTCTAAAGGACATTTGCCTAGATTTGTTGTTATGGTCGTTTTCCAATTTTCCTTAATTGCAAAACTAGGTTCGACTTTCTCTAGATGATTGGTGATGGAGATATCTTCAAGATTTGATCTTATTTATTAAATAATTGCAATCAATCAAAACTTTTAATGGAAAATCATTTTGTTCAATTTAATTGTAATTATCCCTTCGCTCTTTGTATATTTAATTGAAGACAAAAATAAGAGAGGGGGATGGATAATTACTGAATTAGAGGCACAATGAAGAGCTTTATTTTACCTATTTCTAATTTTTAATGAAAGGAGCTATCACTGGGATCTCAAAATTATCTACTTGTAATGGGATCTGAATTATTTTTCAAGGAAGAACTCACTCTTGGGTTGTTGAGCCCGCTACATTGGATGAGGCGATTCCTTGAACATTTAAAGCCAATCTTTGCCTATTTTTATGAATATTTTCATGATTTTTACGATTTTTTGGTTAGTTGGACCCCTGTCAATTTTATCTGCATCTTGACGTTCGTAACGTTCATATAAAAAAGTTTAGTTGTGTGCTTGTTTCTTTGAATTTAGATTGATGTTATTTAAATATTTTTTTATTTTTTCAAGTAGTTTGTTGGTTGTTTCATTTTTCGTGATTTGTTGTTTCCTGCAATATCTAAATTTCTTTTAATTTACTACTCTCTATCAACATTTGAGTTTTGTTGGGTGCAATAGGTTAAATTTCCAATTCAACAAGGTATGGTTTAATTAAGTATTAATTCAATTCATGTGATTAACATAATTATTTTTCATGTCATTTACTTTTTGATTTTTAAGTTTAGCATTGTTATTCAAGTCTTACATTTTATTTCTTGTTGAAGGGGCTTGATAGTGTAAAACACGATCATGTAGAACCAGTGTTAGATGCTGGTAGTTTCCTGTATATATTTTTTTGACTTCCTTGAAACAAAAAGACATTCCTCAGGTTGATAATTAATGTCGGCGTGATTAGTTAATTTTTTATTAAGAAATCAATTTCTCCAACATTTTGGCATCGTTGCCGAGGAGGTAGACAAATAGAACTAACACACTAATATATGGTTGTAAATGCGTTCCTCAATTCAATAGTATTAGATATTAAAGATAGAAGGTAAGAACCTACGCATGTATGCTACCTAACTAGTGGTGAGGTATGCCCTCTTTGGGTAGTTTTAGGTCATATAGCATGAATAGATAAAAGTAGGAATTTTAGCCGTAGATATTAAAAAAAAATAAAATCTTATCATTTCACTTAAGTGGTGTTGTAAGAACCACCCATCCACTAACCAATTGGCAGGTATATTTGAAGTGGAGTTTTCAAGGTTTATAAGAGTTCTAGGGAAATTCCATCTTGATTTCTAAAACTTGCTACAAGAATAAGATTTATAGCAGCTAAAATTAGTAATTTTGCAGAATTGATATTATTAGCTCTATAAAATATTAATCAAGAGTTTTTTAGGATAAATAAAATTAGGAAGAATTTGAAGTGTTTTTCCATATGTATGGAAAGAAGCATTTTGCAAGAGGATGAAAGCATCATATCAAAGAGTTTGAGAAATTTTTACAAGCTCGCAACAGTGGCAACCATGGTTGACATGTATGGTTCAAAAATATCCTTTCATTTTCTTACTTGCATGGATATTTCCTTCATCTTGTAGTATGGATTAATTATTTTTCTTACCTGTCAAGGTCAACCCTACAACCCAATCCACTACATCATCAAAGTCCCCCATGGCCTATAAAATTTCCTCGTTAGTGCATCCCACACCTCCATAATAGTAAATTAGCACAACATGCTTACAATGATCGACTGCAAAATTTACCCACCCCTCCCACCTACTTTATTTTAATTACATCACTACTACAAACTTATATTAGGTTTAGGATGGATTTAAATCCTAAAAATGCAGAAGTCATGGAAGGAAATGGGGCTTCTTCTAGTCGATATCGGCAAGAAGATTAGATCAATAAGACATTAGAAGAATTTTATGATATGACAATTATGATGAACCAAGAAGAAGATATTGGTGTCAATCTATCATTTCTTTGAAACATCAACCCATAATTCGGCAATTTTTGGTATCATCTTTTCAAGGGAACTTGGTCTCTCCTACCCTAATATTTATTAATGTGCTTTTTTCTAATTTTGGTATGTACATACTTAAGGCCTTATTTAAAAAATGGCTCAATTAGGAGTACTCTTATATGTAGAGATATTTCATATTTTTCAAATAGAATATGTTAGTACAAAAAATGAAATAAATATATTTCTTTATACGTAAAAAGAGTTGTTTTTACTACAATATGCTGTGTAGATCAATATCAATGATAAATATTTGAATTTATTTGTGTATGTAGACATACTATATTGAAAATCATATTTCTAAAAATTCTCATCACCATTTTGGGAGAAAAAAAACTTTTTTACAAGATTTTATGGCGTATGGGCTTGATACAATTACTAAAGACACAGTCAGGTCAACCATCTTTTGAGGGGTCAAATGGGCATATTTTCAAAACCTGTTTCTACCCTAATTAGCCCTTGATTTATAATTTCTAATCCAATTTGAATCACTCAATTTTGATTTGAAACGAAAACGTTGCAACCAAAACATTGATGGGGTGTCTAGTAGGAAGTTCAAGGACAAAGTTGGGACAATCAACTTTTGAAGGCCTAAATGACTAGATTTTGCAACCGTGTTTCTATAGTATATATTACTTTATGAATTTATATTACAACTGAATTTGAATCACTGGATTTTCTTATCATATGAAAAATTTATGACCAAAATACTGAATCCCTACCGTAAATAGGCATTCTTAAAACTCTATTTTTTCTAGATGTTTACTAGCATATTTGGCGCATTAATTCTTCTTGATATTAAACCATGTTTTTATTGCTAATATTTATTTTAATTAGCTTTAATTTTTCTTTTGAATCAATTAAACTGGATGAAAAATAAATGAGTTATTGTTAAAACTTCATTGGTTAGTATGGTTGACAACTACTCTGCCACTGGCGACAAATAAATTTTGCTTTGTTTATCCTTCTGTGGTTTATTTTATAGAGTAATTATTTGTTTTTTGGGTTTTTTTTTTTTTTTATTAAGGGATCCCATGTAACTCTCTTATTCCATGATTCTATGTTTTATTACAGGTAGATGCTCATTTTTTGTATATCTTGGGAGAATAAACGAGGTCCATTTATTAAAAAGTGATTCTTGAAGTCAATGTTAATGAAATAAGATAATTTCATCCAAGAATCTATTAAGAAATTTAATATCATATGATGTTGATTTTTTTTAGGTGTCCTGATCTAAAATGTCTTATAAGAGCTTTCTATAAATTCCCCACTAATACTTGTCAACAAGAAGAAAAAAACAACATGAAGACGTTTTCATTACTAGATAACTTCATAACAAGAGAAATGAAGAATTGATTTCCATTCGATGCGCCAAGTAATTGCTAGAAAAAAAAATTTCCAAAAAATATTTTGTTTCCATTCATTTGCCATTGACAAATAGTTTTTCCTAGAAACGTATTATTGTTTCCTTAGGAAACAACATTGTTGCACTCGAAATTATAGCTGTTGTAACTTAAGTTATTTATTTATTGTTTTTCAAAAAAGTGTTATTTCTTTTCTGGTTTCTCTTACTTTTTTATGTTTCAGGTGTTGTTTACTTCAAAGTCACAATTTTTTTTCCTTCATAAAAATAAAAGAAGAAATTTCTGAAGTTTCATGTTGTTTCTCCACATCTATCAATTGATTCCTCAGACTTATCATGTATATGGTTTCTTCGGGAATTATTTTCTGTTAATTCCTCATTATTTTGTAAATTGACTATGACGGCTGGATGAGTAACCCTTTTCCATGTCATCTTTATAATATTTCCCATTGAGTTAGTTTTTGGTAGGGATTGTCATAACTATGCTTGATACCTCATGTCCATAAGCTTAAAATGGTATGGGAAGTATTTTGGTCACAACATGCAACAATGGTACTGTTAGATATGTAATTCAAGAATCATAATCGTTGCTATCTTAGATATAGTTGATGTTTCCTAAGTCACAATTGTTGTTCCCTTAGCTAAAATTGTTGTTTCCATACTGACAATTGTTGTTCCCTAAATCACAACCATTGTTTCCTAAATCATAGTTGTTGGTCCCTTGATCAAAGTTGTTGCTTCCTAACTCACATTTGTTGTTCCCTCAATCAAAACTATTATTTTATTGAATCATATATGTTGTTCCCTCAGTCATAATTGTTTTTTCCTAATTCACAATTGTTTTTCCCTCAGTTACAACTGTTGTTTCCTAGGTTATAGTTGTTGTTCCCACAATTACAGTTGTTGTTACCTAAGGCATGGTTGTTGTTACCTAATTCATAGTTTTGGTTACCTTACTCACAATTATTGTTATTAGCCTATTTTCACGCTTTTGTTCATTTTCTTGATTCAACACTTGTAGGTCTTTCTATTTCTTTCTCTATTGTGAATGGGAAATACACTTAATGTTCTAGGTCCTGTTTGACATAATTATTCAATAGTCAATTTATCTTTGTTTATCTATAAAAATAATCTTATTTTTAAGGAACAATTATGAAAATATGATTTCATCATGCAACCTTTCAACTTCATTAATATGTCAAGTCGCTAATATTGTAAAATTTATGATGATTACCACAAAATGGTACTTAAATATTTTTGTCACTATCTAGTGAATTGTTTCTCAACCCTAATATTAACAAAGAAAAATATATTTATCAACTACCATTTCAGGGTTATTATTTTTTGAGAAGCAAGATTAACCAAGTTGGAAATAGTTACTACAAAACTTTTTACACCATCCCTAGCTCTTAAGGAGTAGACCTGCCACCCCCTCTATTAAGTAATATTTTGTTGTTTAATAGTAAGCATGGTTGAATTTTAAACATAAATAGTCATCTAGAGGATAGGAAGTCTCATCACAAGCCTACCTACCATGATCACAGGTCCTAATAAACTGACATTACCACTACTCATCATGAAGCCAGTGTAATGGCCTTAGGCTATAAAACTGAAGGACAAGAGGTCTCATCATGATTTGGATTTTTCAATTTTGTTAGCTCCCGTGACTGGAATTATTATTAACTGGTTACCAATCTAGAATACTGATCTTCATTAAACATATAAGTAAATTTAAATTCTCGTGTAAATATCTATTTATTTCTAATAGATGGCATACTCGCATGTCAATGGGTTAGAGGGGAATCCCTGTAGAGGTAATGGACTCATGCTCACAGTGGCGGCCATGGCTATGGTATAGAATTTAATTCACCACTATGATTTACTTGGCTACTGTCAAGCAGTAAAAAGGGTGCTTTTCACCTCTATTTACACTACATTAATTATCAATCTAGGTATGATTTGTTATCTCAAAAGAGTGTACTCAGTTTGAGGCAGTCATTTGTCAGAGTAATGCTAGTAGTATTGTGCTTCTGCAAAAGTTACTAAATGTTGAAAACAAACTTCTAAATGTAATGGCAGGAACTGGAAATGCTTGTAACTAAATCATTCAATGAATAAACTAAAGTACTTCATCATTCAAGGGTTCAGTAATAATAACTCTTCACTCTGTAAACTGATGTAATTGAAAAGCAATAAAAGGAAAGATCATAACCTTGGGAACTGGACACAATAGTCAATTTTCACTACAGTTTCAAATCGCTCTACTCACACCAAAGCAATGGTAATTCAAATAAAATAAAAAGGAGAAACAACTAATCTATTTAACAAGATTGAACAACAAATCTTTAATCTAGAGAAATGAATGAGGCAGTAAGTGTAATCTACAGGAATTAAGCAACAATCTTTATCTGGGAAACAATTTAAATGATAAACAGAAATGGAACAACAAACTAAAGTGAAGTATTCAAACATTGAACAACAACCTGAATCAAATGTAAATGCATGGCAAACCAAATCAAATATTATAGACAACACTTCTATATTTAAAGAAACAGTAATCTTACTTTCGATACAATAGTTATTAATCACAATTATGAAGAAACAACAATTGTGATCACAGTGGAACACCAATCCCAAATGAACAGCAATCACATTTGAAAGTGAATCGTAGACAAATAGACAATAATACCAATTTACAAATATACAACACTGTTACTCTGTAAACGAACAACAATGGTAATCTGGAAGGAACAACAATGTTATATGATAATATCAGTTTGTTAAAGGAACGAGAATGCAATATAAGTTTATAATGAATAGCATACCATTCTTGTTGCAGATAATAACATTATTATTCAAATAGGAAGGAAATATACCAAAGCTAATACATGAAATAGTAAATAACAACAGATTACTAAAAAAAGAGCATAAGAGAGATCAAACCACATGCGACTTAGAATCAGAAAATAATGGTACAGGAGTAAGTGATCCACCAAGGCTAGGCCCTTAGTCTCTAGGGATGTGGCTACTTAGGATTACTCTAAAATCAAAGAGGGAACAACAACCAAAGTTTATATATTAGGCATCAAAATAGAGTTACAACAATCACTCTTTTAAAGGGATTCGATGATCAAAGTTTTAGTTACATTAGTGAATTTCCTAAAAATAACAATAGTTTGACCCTTGGGCTAGCAATGTTATCCCTTCTTATAGTAGCCAAGCGGAGATATCAACGATACAGAGAATCATTGAGGTAAATTCCCCATATTGTTAGCTCTTAGTTATCTTCTTGTTCTGTGGCGCCAATTTGGTATCTCCTCTTCCTCTTCCTGGCTTATAAGCTCCAATCTGGATTGCCTCGTTTGGATGTGGTTCCCTGTCAAGGTGACAGTAGTTAATTTCATCTAGTCTTTTCCTTTGGAATGATGATTTTCTATTTTCTTCTTTTTTTGAATAGAAAAAGGTAATTATTAGTCATTTTATGTTGCTCATAAATCTTCTAAACTTTATCATAATATTTCACCACATGCTCATTTCATAATGCAAGGAAGTTATGAATTTAAGGAAAATATGACAAAATAAGTGGTAATTACATACCTTCTCTAATGCTCAACACACCCCCCTGCTTACCCTTTTTCATGCCGTCATGAAAACATTATAATTGACATGCAAGGAAGTTAGGGAATAGGCTGGAGAAGGGATCTCATGAGGTGGTATACAACCATGATGGCTAGCTAAGAATTCAAAAAAATGTCCTGCCTGACCTTCAGACATTTCATATAAGGCTTGACATCCTGGTGCAAGGTGCCAAATAATTGGACTGTTGGGTTATTTGTTATTCTCCTCCTTGATTTTTTTATACATAGCTCTTTGATGGTCTTTGCATATATTGGGATATCTTGGATGGCTTGGAGGAGTGGGATTTTTATGTACAAATTCTTAAGTTCTCCTAGAATATCAAAGTCAGGATGTTCTATAGGGTTTGGTATAATTAATCATTCTGGGAATGGAGGAGAAGATGTGGGTGCTTGATCATGAGTCTATTTCCTGGCCATATCTTCTTCTTGTAATGGTTGTTCTATAGGTAACTGATTTTCAACTTGAACATTTTTATCTCCCTCCTTTTCTATAATGTTCCCAGAACTTAAATGAAGATTGTTGCACTCCCTTAGATCAGTTTCTAGGTTTGCTGTTTCAATTATTTGAACTAATTTGACCAGTCTATTATTTGGATTGGGGTTGGGTTGGGCTGGGAGTTGCAGCCTTAAGTTGGACTAGGGATTTTCTTGTAGTGTTGGTAGTGTAGGTTGAGGGAGCGGAATGGTTCGTACTCGATGATTCGCTAGTCTTTGCCAATTTGTCTACTAGGCTTGACTCTATGAAGTGGGAGGGGGCCATTGTGCTGGGTACGCATTGTTTTGCCAATATGCTGGGGCGTAAAGAAAATTTGGCCAATTAGATTGCCTTGCTTGATTCGGTCATGGTGATGATGAAGGAACTGGTTGTTGTGACCAATTTGAGAAGGGAGGTTGATTTTGCCACATTGTATTATATTGTTGAGCATGATATTGTGAATGCTAGAAAGAAGAAGGTATAATCGGGAACATACTTGATTGTCATGGCTACCATTAACGGTGTTGATTAAGTAGGTACACCAGTTCTGGTTCTTCTTCTGCTTATTTGTATACATCTTTCAAACCAAGAGGTGAGGGACAACTTTTAGTAGAGTGTTCTTTTGTACAAATGGCACAAACTTAGGTGAGGCACAACTTTTAGTAGAGTGGTCTTTTGTACAAATGGCACAAACTTGAACTGTATCTAATGGGAACTCTTTGTGGCTTTGTTTCTTTCTGCATCTGGGACAGAATATTGCTAGATTTTGCTCTACCTCTATTTGTTTTTGTTTGGCTTGCATAATATCGAGTTGCATTGTCAGAGTTCCTAATATATCAGTTTTGAAAATTTGAAATAAATTTCCAATTTCTATGCGAGTTAGTCCTTCACCAGAGATCTTGTTGTCCCTTGTAAACCTGTCATGTTCTCCAGGTCTTAGCCTTGTACTTCCTCGTGAGATCTTGATACATAAATCAATGATGTTAACAAAATTTACTTGGTAGATGTCTCCTTTTCCCATAGTATTCAGTGTTTTAATCCATTTTTCCTTCATACCTTTAATTAATGTATTTTTTAATACATTGTCAGGCAAGAGTAACGATGCATAAGGAGATCTTTGAAGATTATACTGGAAACGTTCAAAAAATTCTTCTAGTGTTTCATTAGGCCTAGCTGCCATCTGAAATATTACATCTTTTAACTATCTAGATCCACAATCATCTTGATATTTCTTCAGGAAAGCACCTTTCATTTATTCCGAGTCATTTATAACACCTCCACCCAACCCTATAAACCATCGTAAAGTACCTCCTTTCAATGTAGAGGGAAATAGTTTCAACTTTTGGTGATTGGTGGTATAGTCATATCCTCTAGACAACACATCGAATTAAAAAAAAATGCATCTAGGTCTTTCGATGTTAGCCCATGAAATGTAGGGATATGTTGGAGAGGAATTGCCTTGATAGGTGCATTGATTGCAGTTTCTACAATGGGATATTGCAATGTGGAGTTTTGAGTGTTTAGCTAGTTTTGGGCCATTTGGTCGAATATGTGCCAATAACCTTCTGGGATTTCTAGAGGGTATACTTAGGTTGGTTAGATGGAGCAGGGATGGCCTTAACAGCACTTCGTTCGTCTGGGATGATGAAAGTTCCTAATGCCTGCAGGATTTTAGCTCTTGAGTTTCTTCAACTTCGTTATGAAAGATTTTTGCAACATGTCCCTTATCTGGGTTGCTTAATGGCTGACTCACTCCAAGAGGAGATCTCGATTCTTCAATTTCCCCTGCTTCTCCTCCCCCTTCATGGAGATTACTAAGGTTCCCTTCTTGCAATAATTTTGGGCTAAAATTCTCAATTTATTGAAAATCTTGCTCCTCAGTTTGGCTATGCACCTCAGTAAAGGCTATAGATGGTAATCTTGTGGCTTGAACGGAACTAGTAGGTTGTTTAGAAGCAACTTTTCTAGGTCCTACTGAAGGTAGAGATTCTACTTTTTTGAAGATTTTGTCTATAAAGGGTGATCGACCAAGGGTCATCGGCCCCTTAGATTTATCACGCTTGGGTAGTGGTTTATGATTCTTTTCAGGCTTTTTCTGCTTAGTCATGCACACAAACCAAATGCTGATTTTGTAACCAAAAACAACAACAAATCTATAGGAAAGCGGGCAGGGGAGTAGGGTTGTTACATGCTCCATATGCAAGTTCTTACCTCCTGTTTTTAAAACCCAATTCTCTCCTAGCAGGTACTTACACTACCCTAAAAAGAAACAAATGGCTACACTCTCCCTGACAATGGTGCCAAAATGTCGAGCAGTAAAAGGGGTCTTTTTCACCTCTATTTACCCTACATTAATTATCAATCTAGGTACGATTTATTATCTCAAAGAGTGTACTCAATTTGAGGCAGTCATTTGTTAGAGTAATTCTATTATTATAGTGCTTCTGCAAAAGTAATTAAATGTTGAAAAAATCTTCTAAATGTAATGGCAAGAACTGGAAATGCCTGTAACTAAATCATTCAGTGAAGAAACTACAATACTTCATCAGTCAAGGGTTCAATAATAATAATTCTTCCCTTTGTCAACTTATGTAATTGAAAAGCAATCAAAGGAAAGATCATCAACCTGGGAAGTGGACACAACAGTCAATGTTCACTACAGTTTCAAATCATTCTATTCACACCAAAGCAATTATAATTCAAATAGTAGAAAAAGGAACAACAACTAATCTATTTAACAAGATTGAACAACAAATCTTTAATCTACAAAAATGAATGAGGCAGTAAGTGTAATCGACAGGAATTAAGCAAAAATATTTATCTCAAAATGATTTAAACAGTAAACATAAATGGAACAAAAAACTAAAGTGAAGTATTCAAATATTGATCAACAACCTTAATCAAAAGTAAATGCATAAGAAACCAAATCAAATATTGTACACAACACTTCTATATTCAAACAAATAGTAATCTGAGTTTCAGTACAATATTTATTAATCACGATTATGAAGAAACACCAATTGTGATCATGGTGGAACAATAATCCCAAATGAACAACAATCATGTTTGGAAATGAACTGTAGATAAATAGACAATAATACCAATTTATAAATACATAGCACTGTTACTTTGTAAACGAACAACAATGGAAATCTGGAAGGCACAACAATCGTATATGATAATATCATTTCATTAAAGGAACGACAAAGCGATATAAGTTTAGAATGAATAGCATACCATTCTTGTTGTAGAGAATAACACTACTATTCAAATAGGAAGGAAATATGCCAGAGCTAATACATGAAATAGTAAAGAACATCAGATTACTGAATAAAGCGAATAAGAGAGATCAAACCACACGCGACTTAGAATCAGAAAAGGATGGTACAGGTGCAAGTGATCCACCAGAGCTAGGCCCTTAGCCTCCAGGGACACATTGCTTAGGATTACTCTAGAATCAAAGACGAAACAACAATTAGAGTTTATACATTAAGCATCAAAACAAAGTTACATCAATCTCTCTTTTAAAGAGAGTCGATGATCAAAGTTTCAGTTACAATAGTGAATTGCATAAAAACAACAATAGTCTGTCCCTTGGACTAGCAATGTTGTCCCTTCTTATAGTAGACGAGTAGAGATATCAATGATATAGAAAATTGTTAAGGTAGCGATCCCTCAGGATCAACGGATCCCGAGGGATTCGCCATATTGTTAGTTCTCAGTTATCTTCTTGTTCTCTTGCACCGATTTGTTATCTCCTCTTCCTTTTACTGGCTTATACGCTTCAATTTGGATTTCCTCATTTGGATGCAGTTCCCTGTCAAAGGGATATCAGTAAATTTCGTCTTGTCTTTTCCTTTGGAATGGCGATCTTCTATTTTCTTCATTTTCTGCATAGAAAAAGGTAATTATTAGCCATTTTATGTTACTCATAAATCCTCTAAGCTTTATCATAATCTTTCACCACATGCTCATTTCATAATGCAAGGAAGTTATGAATTTACGGAAGAGATAAAAAAATAAGTGATAATTACATACCTTCTCTAGTGCTCAATAGCTACCTTGTTTTATCAAAAATAATTGTCGATAAATCCTACTCTTGAATATAACGTTTGTTAGAACTCATGGTTCATGGGATAATATTTAATCTGTTCTTAGATGATAATAGTTATGGTTTATATCTATTAATGACTTATAGATATTCACTTTACCTTCCATGGGTGAAACTTTTAGGATATTTTATATTTGGAATTTTGTATCATGTAATATATCATTCCTTTGTCCTACAAGGTTTCATATCTTTACCGAAAGATAGTTGCTTTGCCCAATGAATCAACATTTATTCATAGGTTAACAACACTACTATTATTTTGGGGTAGAATAAAGAGCCCTAATTTTGATTGTGAATGCCAAGTAATTGTTCATATCTTGAGAAGAAAATGTTGAGATAACTAATTCATCTCGTGTATCACCATTTTTTTGCCCATAACAACCAATGCATATTTTTTTCATCATTTTTACCCTATTTTATATTCCCTTTTCATCCATTACTATCCCATGACTTTCATAACATGATTATGTCACTTTTATATATAATGAGATAATTTATGTGATGAATTATTGATTGAATCTACTCATGAGATTTGCTATAGAAACCTTGATGACAAAGAAACTAATTAGTTTTGGGGAAGGAAACCCTTATACACTTTAGGATTACTTCCTTTCAGCTTGCATGGCTTCAACCTTCAACATCACTTTCAACATTTGCTCAACCTACATGAACTTCAACAAATATTAGTCCATCCATTCCTTTCCACATTTTTGCGCAAGTGAAAATTGAGGTAAAACAGCATAAGTTTTTTATTTATTAAAATTTTAAGGGAATGTCATGAAAAACCATTGAGCATTATTCACTCATATTTCAATTCATTAGTTCAACTGCTTCACCACTTCCCTTTTATTAAAGACACATGTTTTTAATTTGGTGGAGTGCACTTATTGATGTATTTATCATAAAAATGTCATTACTACAACTTATCATCCATCGATATCCTTATTCATTCTAAAAATATCCCTTATTCCAAATTGTTTTACACCAAGCAGAGATTTCAACAACGATTGTAGCAACAACCTCAAGTTGTTTTCTAGTGGACCATGAGGGAATGTTAATTTCCTAGTTTGGATGAGGAGTTTCTATGCATGATGGCTTTATTCCTCATTTAAGGCATACAAATTCATTTTTTATACAATGCATAAATTAATTCTCATATATCTTTAAGGCTTTGAATTAAATTCTTGTGATTTTCGAACAACAAATATGTACCATTAAAACACACAAACCCATAATATTTCAAGATAAACTAGTTTGTAAGACTCCATAAATCATGCACTGTAACTTACAACCATTTTTCTTATATCTTGGGATCTATGGATCTCATAGCTCTAATTTTTGTAATGGAGAAGAATTAATATAGTAGAAGTCTTCCTACAAAATTTTGACAAATTTTTCTTTGTAGTTTTTGATAAAATGGATAATAAAGTTTGTTGTTACTTTTATGATATTTTGTTGCAATTTCATATACAAATGGTACAAAGTTAGTGTGCAAATTGTTACAGCTTTACCAACATTACTAGGTTTGAATAGCTATTGTTTTAAAGAAAGCTTTGGGGAAGAATCCTTTTGTTCCATCAATATCCCGAGTTGAGGTGAGTGTCTTGGTTATTGAATCACTACTTGGTTAAGATAGAAGCATTGGGTTGCACGAGCACAGGAAATGCGTTCAGTTTCGGTGAGATGTTGGGCCACTAAATTATCATTATTATTACCTTTTCTTGACATCTATTTCATCCATTCTTTTATCATGTGATTTATCATAATTTATGATATAATTCCATTTCGTAATTATTTATGCTCTTTTGAATAAATAATATTATTTCTCCTTTATTTTTAATAAATTGATTATTATTATGCATGTTTTTTCCAATGATGGTTTATTAATGAATTTTTTTAGCATCACTCATGCTCTTAGGCTCAAAGGACTCTTCCAGATTGAAAATTTGATCCTCAACTCATACTCAAATAGTCCAACTTAGAAATTTGCTAGATAAAAAGTAATAATTTTGCATTGCATATTTTAGGAAAATGAAGATGAATCTTGAAAATATGAGACATGGGTTTTGTACAGAGAGAACCAAATTATTTTTCAGCTACATTTTTTTCTGAATGTTGCTTTGTATTGACAGCAATGAAAGGTTCTCTGAAAGCGATTTTTCTATATTTGTTGATGTGGTCATTTTCCAAGATTCCCTAATTGTAAAATCAAATTTGACTTGCTCGAGTTGGTTGACGATGGAGTGATCTTCTGGATTTCTTCTTACTGATAAAATCATTGCAAGCAAGACAACATAGTAATGGGAAATCATAGTGTTTAGTTTAGGTGTAATTATCCATTTTCTCTCTATATATTCGATTTTTTTAAAAATCAGAGAGGGGGTTGGACAATTATTGAATTAGAGGCAACACTCAGGGTTATGTTGTATCTATTTCTAATTTCTAATGAAAGGAGCTATGCATGGAATTTCATAGTTTCCTACTTGTAATCTGATCTAAATTATTTTTCAAGGAAGAGCTGACTCTTGGGCAATTGGGTTGACTACCTTGCACAAGGTGTTTTCTTGAACATCGAAATTAGTTTAGTTGTGTGCTTGTTTATTTGAATTTCAATTGTTGTTCCTTAAAGTAATTTTTTTTAAGTAATTTTTTTTTTGTTGTTGCATTTTCCTGATTTGTTCTTTCATGCACTTTCTATATTTCTATTAATTTATTGCTCTAGATTAGCATTTGAATTATGCTGCTTGTAACAGGTTAAATTTCCAATTCAACAAGGTGTGGCTTAATTTAGTATTGATTCAATTAATGTGATTAGTATAATTCCTTTTTCTGTCATTTACTTTCTTCTTTTAAAATTTAGCATTGTTATTTAAGTGTTACATTTTATTTCTTGTTGAATGGGCTTCATAGTGTATAACAAACTCATGTGGAACCAGTGTTACTAGTTTGTAGTTGCTTGCATATATTTTGTCGATTTCATTGAAGCAAAAAGACGTTCCTCGAGTTGCTAATTAATGTTGAGTTGATTAGTTGTTTTTTTATTAAAGAATTAATTTCCCCATCACTTTTTAATAGAAAACATATTATTTTTTTCTCACATCACTTTTTGTTTGTTTCTAGTCATTGTATTAGACCTCCTTGATCCTCTAATTAGTATTTTATTGAATTATAGTAGAGTTTCCTCCTTCGGTTTGTCTTTGGGTTGCAGGTTCTAATATTAGTTGATTGTAGTGGAGAAAGAATCAAAAAGGGAAATGATCCAAGTGGAGATCTACTTCATAAACAATTATGTCTCTTTCAAGCATTTCTAGAGAGGAATTGTATTTATTGTCTAGTTTCTTCTAGATTTGAATTGTGAATCTATGGAGATGTGCATCTTTTGCAAGATGATATTTGTACGATAACAAATTTAGCAAATCCACTGGGGAATATTTAGTTCTTTTGTGGATTTCTTTGCCTATTGTTGTCTTCCAATAACTCTAGGGACTTTGTTCTAATTATTAAAATCTAGTTCTTTTTAGAGTTTTTTAGTATTTTTGGTTTTTTCTTTGCGTATAATTGTGCCGCACTTTTTTTAGCAACTGAGTGGCACTGTTGCATATTTTCTTTATATAGACTATGACACCACACTGGCGTGAAATGTCTACGTGCGAGAACCTTAGAAAAATTCAAATAATTAGGGTTTTATCCTTTGGGTCTTAAATTTTTTGCTTGTTATGGATTTTTGTGTCTATGCTTATTATAGAAAATTCAACTTCGATTTAAATTATTGAGTTTAATTGTATTTTTGAAAAAAGTTCTTATCTTTGCATATTAGGGTTTTTGTGTTTGATTGGTTTTTATTAATCTATAAAAAAGGGTCTTTTTCTTTTGAAGTTGGTCGCTATAGTCTCTTTTATTTCAGTGGAACTAATCAAACATTCATTGATACTCATTGTAAATAGTTATTTCGTCAATTGAAAATCTAGTGTTTCTCATTGAAAGATAGGTTTGATTTGAATTTTCTTGTTTTTCATTAGAATGAAATAAGTAGTGATTATTATTTCTATACATAAAATCAAAAAATCCTTGCTTGGATTGACTATTATTAATATTTCGATTATGAAAATTAGTGCATTAGAGAGTTTGTTATGTTTTCTATTATTAAGTAGTTTTTACATTATAGTGGGTTTGTGTTTATATTGAAAAAGTGATTTTGGAATCATTTTGACATGAATAAAAAGAGAATTGTAGAAGATAGAACTTTTTCATTATTTAAAATTGAATGAAGCCTTCTCCTTTTCGTAAATAGGATTCATTGAATCAAAAAGGCTATAATGTCATGTTAGATGCATTGGTTGAAATTGAGTTATCATACCAGTTGGTTATCATACGCATTTTTTACTTTTAATGAAAAGTGATACATTAAAATCAATGAAAACATATAAAGGAAATAATTAATCAACAATAATCACATTTAGTGTGGGTGTAGGTTATCAGACGTCTTTCAATGCCTATAAGCATAGGAGTTTTCATTTCTTGTCAGTGTTACATTCTGCAAGTGGTCGGTACTCCATGTACAATAGAGTATATAGGACCATTATTCTAATAGGAAGGCAATCTATGTATGATAAGTATATAGGAGTGTTTCCCATCGTAATGTTATGTATTAAAAAACAATAACACAAGTTGTACTTCCACATATCCTTGAGTATATAGGTAGGCCACTTCTAGGCTCTAAATTATCCATAAGTAACTAATTCGGTTGCCTTGTTTTATGTGATAGAATGAACAAAACATTTGGGGAGGTTGAATGCATGTACCTAATGGTATATAGAAGTTCTCATCAGCTTGGTAAACCTTTGATACCTAATAACCCACTTATTTTTTATTGTTATTTTTTATCTTGATTGGTAAAATTGTAAAATTGATCATCATACACTAGTAGCATTTCTTCATTAAAATTCACGATGACAGATCCACCTCAATTCTCTCATAAGATGCATGTTTACCCCCCTAATATTACACCTGAATCATCCAGTACTAGAGACCTAGAATTATAGAACCTAAAATAATGGAATCTATGACAATTCAAACTGAAATGGTAGAACCATAAGTAATTCAAGGTGAATCTAGTGTAGCTTAAAATTTAAAAACAAAACTATTTCAATGTTAAATTGAATTACTTGAAACTTTTGAACAAGAAAAATTAAATATGAAATTCAAGCAACCAAGTTTGAAATTTTGAAACCTGATATACCTTAAGAGTGTTTCACTAGACCATTAACTCTAGAAGCTCATGTTTCATGTTCACCTAATCTAGTTTCTACTCCTCTACCGATTAAATCTTAAGAATATGAAACTTTAGTTGTTGAAACGGATAATTTACCACCTATTATTTTAAGAAATTATTTAATCACTTGCTATAGTTAATCCTGCTCTTCTTTCTAAAGACCTTGTCGTAGTCAAAATCCCATCTCATTTCCAATGTAAATCTTGGTATACAACTCCTTTATCTTATTTACCTACGGGAAAGACAAGTTTACACATTTTTTTATCTTTTCTACCAAGGGGAACAATGACATGATACTCAATTGTACGTTAACCTTCATCTACTCTTGAAAGTGCAACTAGTCAAGTAAATATGGCTTCCATGTTTAGAGGACGTACATAATCCTTTACATATGGTGAACCCTTTATACCCATTGGTTATCATTCACTCATAGGAACCTTTCCAGGAGTTGCGCCTGATCCTTCCCCTTCTCAAATTTCTACTTTTTCTTCCATAATCCCATCTAGTTTATCATTGATTAAGTAGAATCTACTACACAAACCATGGAGTTTCCAGAAGCTCCCATGCTTGAAGTGACATCAACATTTGACGATCAAGTAAATTTTTTATTTTTTGGTGGAGGTATCCCTCAAAAAGCCCCAGTTGGATCTTACTTTCTAGTTGGGGGCAGTCATCCTATCTACTATATTTTCCTCCAAGAGGGCAACTTCTTGGAGGACCTTATCCTTCATATATAGGACCATATATTGGTGGAAATTATCCATACCTAATCAAATGCCTTAGGTAGGCCCAACTCAACTTGTTACAAAATAACCCTTGATTGGTGCTTTGTTCTTAAGAATCGGAGGTACTATTTGGAACCCTTCTTTTGGTGGTATACCCGAGCTACCTTCTAGTAAAATTGTTCAGGCTACTCATCAAGTGTCTATTTATTATCATGTCCAAAACACTAGCAAGATTATACCTCATACCCCTGTTCAGCACCCTATTCCAAGTACACCTCAAACGCCTATTCAACATATTATTCCAATTACAGCTCAAAATCCTTTTCAAATTGCACAACAAACAACTATCCAAACTCAGATACTAATTCAAAAATCATTGTAGACCATATCTTAAGCAACTATTTATCAACTTGGTCAAATTATACCTCATATCCTTATAGGTTTAACCATCCAGGCTACTCTGCATATTCCTTTTGTTTGACCTACCCTAGATGTACCCTGAATGCCATATCAGACTCAACCTTATATGTGTCAACCTTTTACAAGGCCAACCTTATCTAGGTCAACCTGCCTAAGGTCAATATTTCCAAGGTGAACCTTATTTTTGTCAACAAGTACATGGAAAACCATTTCAAGGATTTCCATTTATAGCTCGACCTAGTATTTGTTACCTTAGTTATTCTGGTATAATGCAAATGCCATTATAAGAGCTTATTCTAGGATATCCTGAATATCCTCCTCTAGAATTTACATTGTATCCTCAAGGTTACCAATAATCTCAATAGAATTTTAACCAAAAGCTACCCTTCAATGCCACTTTAGGTTTACCATATTTATCTTGCCTAACTAATGAACCAATTTATCAGTATCCTTTATGGTTGGGCATTCCTACTAAGTTACCAGGTGACATACCCAAGTTCGATGTTGAACCTAGAGAAGGTCAATAGAACCACATGACGGCTTATCATTTTTGGCATTCTTCCAACTCCTTGAATGATGATACCATTTATTTACATATTTTCTATAAAAATATAATTGGTCTTATGGCTAAATCGTGCATTGAGTTAGCACATGCATCTTTCCATAACTTCAACTCCTTGATAACAAGCTTTTTGACACACTTTCAGTTACTTATATGATATGAAGTTGGTACCAATCTTTTAACTTTTTTAAATCAGTCAAACTCTACTCACATCTATGATGATACACATGAGTGGAGATGTCATCGTCATTTACTGAAATCTGATATTCCAGATCAATTGTTAGCCTAATGGTTTTGTTAATTCATTACTTCCTACTATAACAAAAGATGTTTCCAAAGGAGGTGTAGTTACAAAAGAGTAAACTGTTACTCATTCTCAATATGTAGACTTAGTTTATTCACAATATGGAACTTTAGTCTATGTCATTGACAACATTAGATTCTACAAGATCTCACCCTGTTGATGGTATGATTAGTTGTATTAGTTAACAATTTATGAGTAAACCATTAGGCCATTCAAATCGAAGTCTACTCTGGTTGTTGCTGCTCAAGATTCACCTTCTATAACATCAAATCATGTTAATACTTCCAAGGTTAGCACATTTCAATCATCAACTAGTAAAGAACCTCAGCAACATGGACAGAGGAAGAAGGGAAAATGTAAAGGAAAACAACAAAATTTCTCCCAACTAAAATAAAATAAAATTAAAACCCAATCTTTTGAGGAGAAAAAAAAAATTCCTTATCCTTGTATTAGATGAAACGAATATCATTACACTAAGGAAAGTCCACATCATGTAGAAATTAATCAATTTACTATGGGTTCCTCTGCACCTGTTATCTTAATGGATCCTTTTCTCATTTAGGAAACTAAAATGGGTGCACAAAATCCATATTATTCTTCCCAAATATTTGTTGATATCATGATGATGCCTCCTAAGTCTACTCAAGCTATGTTACCAATGAGATCCAAATATTATGGTTCTCAAAATCCTTCCAATTGAAGAGCTAAAAATAAACCTTCCACATTAGTCTTGCTTCCCACTGATCAACTACAAATTGATTGGTCATCTCTTTAAACAATAATTCACTCTCCCCCTATAGGTGTTATTCAAAGTTGTCTTTTAATCCACATGCTAGAGTGGCTCAAAATTATAATATTGTTGAAGAATTGGCTCAATATCCATTCGAAATGTCAACTCTTGAAGTGCTTCAAAATTTCCTAACACAACAAAAATTATTGTTATCAGCCATTGGTGGAATTGATCCAGAATATTCTAACCTTATAGTCATTGACCTTGAAAATCATGTAGCTAGACTCCTGCATCAAATTGCGTTCTATATTACCATTTTTGTCAAAACCAAATAAGTGTTTTGTGTTAAGAGTATACACAATGGACAGCTAAATAAATAAATCACACATCACAGAAAAATAAAGACAACAATTTAACGTGGTTCACCCAACCAATCTAAGCAACATCCATGAAACAGAGGTATCGGATTAGCAATTATTCAACAAGAGATTACAACAACAAATTTCCTCTTTCCCACACTTTACATTTTTATTTTCCTCTACAGGCTTACAATTGTATAGATGTAGAGAAGGAATTGAATAATAAATTCTAGCACAACAAAATAGGATAGAATATCTCCTCATCTGGATTCTATGCAATCAGTTTAGGAACAAAACCTATTGTTGGCATTATCCATGAGATTTTAGCCAAATTAATATATACAAAATTTCAACAATCTCCACCTTGACAACAATTAGCTTGATACGTATTTCTTGTTTATTCTTTTCATTTTCTTTGCAAGCCAAGAGAAGCCAGATACCATCGTAGCTTCTGTAATAAAATTGGTTTCATGAACATGTCTGCACATTTTTCCTTTGTATGCACTTTTTCAAGAGAGACTCCCCATTTAGTGATAATTTGTCTTACAAAATCATATTTTATAGGTATATGCTTTGATTTACTATGATTGGTTGGATTTTTAGCCAAGTGGTCTGCACTTTGACTATCACAAAATAACTTAATGTTATCTTGTAACCTACCAAACTCACCAAACAAACCTTTCAACCAAAATGCTTCTTTGCAATCATGTGAAGCAGCTATGTATTCTATTTCTATAGTGGATAAAGCAACGATGTTTTATAGCTTTGACATCCAGCTAATAGCTCCACCTGCAAGACTAAAGACATATCCTAACGTTGACCTTCTCTTATCTAAATCACCTACAAAATTGGAATCCACGTATCTGCAAACAAATTCACTACTTCTGTCATAAGTGATACAATAATCACTTGTGCCTATCAGATACCGAAGCACCCATTTCACTGCTGACCAGTGTTCTTTCCCTGGATTTGCCATATACCTATTGACAACCCCAACTACATGTGAAATATCTGGTCATGTACTAATGATTACATACATCAAACAACCTACTGTATTTGCATATGGAATTCAAGACATATATTCCATTTTTTCATTTTTTTTAGGACATAGACTTGAAGAAAGCTTAAAATGAGAAGTTAAAGGGACAAAAACTGGCTACAATTTATTCATGCCAAACCTTAAGAGTATTTTCTCAATATACTTCTTTTGTGATAACCATAGCTTACCAATGCTCTTGTCTATGAAAATCTCCATGCCAAACATCTGTCTTGTTGCTCCTAGAGCTTTCATATCAAACGTCCTAGCCATCTGAGTTATTAATCTGTTGATCTCACTTATGCTTTTGCTTGCTAAGAGCATATCATCAACATATAATACTAAGATAATCATCATGGCATTACTTAATTTCTGAAATTAAAGACAATGATCATATTCACTTCTTATATAATTTTGGCTCATCATGAAAGAACCAAATTTCTTGTATCATTGTCTCGGCGATTGCTTCAAACCATACAATGATTTCTTGAGCCTGCAAAACAAATTTCTTGTTGCGACTTTGAAAAAACCTTTTAGGTTGTTCCATATAAATCTCTTAATCTAAATCTCCATGTAAGAATGCAATCTTAACATCTAGTTGTAGTAATTCTAAATCAAGTAAAGAAACTAATGCCAAGACAATCCAAATTGAAACAATTTTAACAACTGGTGAAAATATCTCATGAAAGTCAATCCCTACTTTCTGAGAAAAACCTTTCACAACGAGCCTCGCTTTGTACCTGTGTTCTTTATCATCAGCACCCTCTTTTAATTTGTAAACCCATTTACATCCTACAGTTTTTATGTCATTGGGAAGTTCTACGAGGTCCTGTGTGGCATTCTTGTCTAATGCCTTCATTTCTTCCTTCATAGATTCTTTCCACTTATCACTGTTAGAATCTTCTATAGCTTCTTGATAGCATAAAGGTTCATCATAATTAGTGGTTAAATAAAGTGAAGCAACATAATCATCATACCTTTTAGGATGATATCTGATTCTTATGGACATTGTTAAGGATGTTTCTGGTTCTTGTACAATTTGCTGATAATTATTTGTAGGAAATTATTCATGACCTTCATCTGAAACTCATTCTTCTTTACTATCATTAGTGTTTGAACTGGTTTCAAACTGAATATGTTGAAACTTAGGTACATTTTCTTGTTTCAATTTAATATCTACATCTGGATTATCAAGTGAAGATTCATTGAATTTAACATCTCTATTAATGATGATCTTGTGAGTAGTAGGATCCCACAACCTGTATCCCTTAACTCCAACACCATATCCAACAAAGATATAACTTTTTGATTTAGGATCTAATTTATAACGCTGATGTTTCGGAATTAGAGCATATGAATCACAACCAAAAACTTTCAGTTTAGAATAATCACAATGATGACCTTTCCATACCTCTTGAGGAATTTTGCATCCTATTGCAGTTGATAGCGATTAATTTATCAAATAAAAGGTCGTAGATACTGCTTACGTCCATAATTCCTTCTGCAAATTGGCGTTACTTAGCATACTTCTTGCTCTCTCTAAGAGAGTCCTATTCATGCATTCAGAAACTCCATTTTGCTGAGGAGTGTAAGTAGTAGTTCTATGTCTTTATATCCCAACTTCCCTACAATAATTATCAAATCCCTTTGAAGTAAACTCACCACCATAGTTAGTTCTTAAACATTTAATGGTTCTTCCAGTCATATTTTCTACTAATGCTCTAAACTGTTAGAAAGCTATGAATACATTAGACTTTCTTTTCAACAGGTAGACCCACACTTTCCTAGAGAAATCATCTATAAAAGATACAAAATATGATGATCCTCCATATGAGATTGTAGTAGATGGACCGCAAACATGAGAATGTATATAATCAAGGATTCCCTTACTACTATGTTTTCCAGTTTTAAATTTTTGCTTGCTTTGTTTCCCATATATACAGTGTTTGCAGAAATATAACTTAAAAGAATTTAAACAAGGAAGTAACTTATGATCAGATAAAATTCTTAATCCTCTTTCACTCATATGGCCCAACTGTTGATGCCATAGTCGAATAGAATCACTATCATTTTTAGATACAATTGAAGCATGATCTGACTCTTTTCTTCCTTCTAACTGTAAAATATTTCCAACCTTCTTTGCTTTCATTACTAGTAGGATTCCTTTATAAATTTTCATTACTCCACCTTGAATAAAAGTTTTATATCCATTTGTATCTAGCACTCCTAGAGAAATAAGATTTTTTCTGAGTTCAGGCACATATCTTACATCAGTTAAGACTTTAATTGTCCCATCAAACATTTTAATCTGGATGCTTCCAATTCCAACAACATTACATGAGACATCATTTCCCATGTAAATTACTCCAACATTGATTGATTTATAAGTTTTAAACCACTCTTTATGAATTCACATGTGATTGGACGCACCAAAATCTAACAACCAATGTTGATCATGATTTAGCAAATTAACTGATAAAACTTCATCACTTATACCTGAACCAGATGCTGAACTTGTATCTATCCTGTTTGATTCTTTATCTTTTGTTGAAGAGTCATCTTTGGATGCTTACTATCTCTTCCAATAGTCCTTCTTCAAATGTCCCGATTTTCCGCGAAACCAACATTTTCGCTTAATCTTCTTCCCTTTCAATTTTGACCGAGAGTTGTTCTACTTACTAAACTATCTTTCTTTAGATCAACCTCTAACCATCATTGCTTCTGATGTAGAGTTTTGTTGATTTGACCTTTTTCTGGTTTCTTTAGAAAACATATCTCGAACAACATCATCAAATTCAAGGGTTTCTGACGAGGTAAGACTTATAAAAGTAACAAAATGATCCCATGACTCAAGCAGAGAACATAATAAATTTACATCTTTATCTTTTGAATCAAATTTTACTTCTATGCTATCTAACTACACCAAGGGAGTATTAAATATATTCAAATGATCAGTTATTGTTGTACCTTCCTTCATGCGCAAGATGTATAGTTGTCTCTTCAGAAGAATCCTATTTGTTAAGGATTTAGCCATGTACGGACTTTCTAGGTTTGTCCATAAACCAGTGGAAGTTTTCTCTGACATGATGTTAATAAAAACATCATCCACCAAACACAATCTAATGCTTCTTATTGCTCTGTCATCGATGTCACTCCATTCGTCATCTGTCATGGCAATAGGTTGTTTGGATTTTCCCAAAAGTGCCTTCACCGCACCCTATTGAAAGAGTAAATCGTGCATCTTAACTTTTCAGATTTCAAAATTATTTCTCCCATTAAACTTCTCGATCTCAAATCGAGCACTTTGAGTTTTTGACATTTTAATTTTCCTTTTTCTCTATGGATCCTTAATTGCCTTTTTAATCAAATTAACAATTTGATAAAATTCCACAAACTGTAAATTGAAAATACCAACAACTAGAAACAAATGGAATGGCATTTTAATGTACATAACAACTATCAGGATACAACTCACCTTATAGCCAACAATAAATCACCTCATTCTTAAATTAATATCACAGACTTCCTCTGTGTTACAACTTAATTTGCAGCGTTTTTCTTTTCAACTTGGATTTATCTTTGATGTTGTCCACAAGACTTACAGCCAAAGAAAGATCAATGCATTATTAGAGATGCAGATTGGTTTCTGTTTACACATAGGCTCCATTAATCAACAACAAAAGCACCAACTCATGACGCTCTTCCCACTTGAAATAGTAGAACCACAAGCCACCGTAGAAAGGAACCTTCGCTTGCCCAGATGATTTGATCTACAGTAGAAAACACCAACCTAAGTCTCCCATGCATGCATAGATTACGCATAAGCCACACAAAATTCCTCACCAAACAGATTTGCACTAGCCTCACAGTTCTCTGATACCAATTGTTAGAGTATACACATGAGACAACTAATAAATAAATTTTACACAACATAACAAATAGAGACAATGCTTTAATGTGGTTCACCCAACCAATCTGGGCTACATCCACTAAATAGAGGTATTGGCTTATCAATTATTCAACAATAGATTACAACTACAGATTTCCTCTTCCTCACACCTCACACTTTTATTTTCCTCTATAGGCTTACAATTTTATAGATGTAGATAAGAAACTGAATAATAAATTCTATCACAACAAAATAGGATATAATATCTCCTCATCAGGATTTGGTACAATCAGTTTAGGAACCAATCCTATTGTTGGCATTATCCATGATATTTTAGCCAAATTAATATATACAAAATCTCACGATTTTGTACCGTAATTGATGAGGAAACTTCTACATGTATCATATATGTTTCTTGTTGGAAATATTTGGGCTCTCCAACAATCAGTCAATTGCCTACCACTATGAAATAATTTGATGGAATAGGATTGACACCCTATAACATTTTAAGTGACTTACTCATGGAATTAGAAGATAAAATGGTTGTTGTAGAGGTAGAAGTAGTTGATTCTTCGTTCAACTAAATTTTTTTACTACATTGGAACTAGACTTACACCATGTCTATAATGGTCTCTTCACTCTTTCAAATGACACAATTTCCTCATCAAGGGAGGATAGTTAAAGTAGACCAGTTATATATTTACACTTCTAATCCAAATTCCACCCGCAATGTACACTTTCTAGGAAAAATGCCTAGTTCTTATAAGAGTGCTAGAGTGGGTCTACTTAAAGATTCATCATTGATGGAAGCCTTTTCACTCCCTATACCCATTGCTCCTCTTACAATTTCTTAAGTAGTTATCGTTTCATCAAACACTTTAGAATCACATAATCCCTCGATAATTCCTACTCGATCAGAATTGACCAACTATGGTAATCAAATGCATCTGATCCCGATGGAATTAGCTTATGAAGTTGTTTAATTGGACTCTAACACGATTCTAAGCTAGATGACCACATGAATGTGGTCATCAATGAGTATTCTCAGGTATCCTAGCTAGTATTTATTTCATCTTGTTATCCTTTTGACGATCTGTTTTCTATGGATGAAAGCATTATTGATATTATAAAATTTGAAGAAATTCCTAGGTATGATTATCATCATCATTCTTCCTTTATTCCCAACCTAAGGACTATTGAGAATAACTTTTATACTCTGTTCTCACCTAAGATTGTGGATAACCTTAGATTCCTTATATCAATTTAGGAATCTACATCTCGAAGGAATTTAGTGAACATATCTACTACTATTGCAATCTATATTTCAATGAAACATGTAATTATGGAAAAATTTCATATAAGTGCCTCATCTTTTCTTTCAAACTTTTAAGGCCCTCTTCCTAGAACTCTAAGACATATTTACTTGGTCATATGACAAAATGCCCAAAATTTATTTTAGTATTATTATTCACAAAATAAAGACATACCCTGATTCTAATCCCATTAGGTAGAGACTACATCCTGTGCATCCTAGGAAATTTTTTCCATCAAAGTTGAAGTTTGAAAAATTGTGAAGGTCATTTTAATCTACCCTATTCCTCTGATTAATTGGGCTTCTAACATCATTCTAGTTACTAAGAAGCAA
Organism: Pinus taeda; assembly: GCA_000404065.3. Classification (NCBI taxonomy): domain Eukaryota; kingdom Viridiplantae; phylum Streptophyta; class Pinopsida; order Pinales; family Pinaceae; genus Pinus; species Pinus taeda. The sequence goes on along the minus strand of APFE031545318.1, from coordinate 46,548 downwards.
TGGACTATATAAGTATGTGTTGAATATAGGGATATTAATAGGGTTTTCCTGAAATATAACTATCCTACCCCTTATATTGAATAAATAGTTGATGATTGTGCCAAGAATGAAATATTTTAATTCATGGAAGAATTCTCCAATTACAATCAAATTAAAATACTCCCTTCAGTTCAACATAAAACTGCTTTCATTTTTGCATGAGGAACCTTCACCTATCAAAAGCTTCCGTTTGGACTTAAGAATGTTGGCACCACTTTTTAGAGAGTGTAACGTCCCTCCCTTAATAATCAATAATAAATAATAAGAACTAATAAAAATAATACAAAAATAATAATAATAATAAAAAAATAATGAATAAATAAATAACCACTTAATAATAATAATAACTAATACAAAATAATACAAATAATAAGTAATAATAAATAATGAATAATAATAAATAAATCATAATAAAAATAAATAAATAAAAATGATATTAAAAGAAATAAGTAATAAAAATAAAAAATAGTAATAACCATATTAAAGGTCTAATAAAAAAAAGGAAATTATCAAAAAATCAAATGAAAGTAAAGAAAAAGTAGCATGCAGACACATGGAGGGTGTGCATGTGGTTTCCCTTCCATTGTTTTGTTCTATTTAATGAATGAGGAGGAGGATGGAAGGGGGCGATCATTCTGAGGTTCTATCTTTCATTCTCTTGGGAGAATGGTATACTAAGAATTAGGAATACTGGCAGTAGTCGTTGATTGAGGGCTCGGGGGTGGCCAGTTGTCGCAGAATCCTGCACAATTGAGCCTACGGTTGGGAGGAGAGTCGTCCCCAAAATCTTGTGGTCACTTCGCAGCCGGAAAGTACAGGTATAATTTCATTGAAAGAATTGTTTTCCTTTTGACATTAATTTTAGTTTTACTTGTGCTGTTACATATGGTATCAGAGCAAGTTTAATCCTTAGGGCCTATGGGCATCTGGAAATTTACTTTGTTGGAATTTTTAACTTGACTGTTTTTTTTAAGTTACAGGTTGATTAGTTCCAGGAGGCGACATATTTTTGTGAATTGGTAAATTATTCAATTTTCAGTAGATTTTGATGCTGGATAGGGAAACTAATTATTCATGTTTATTCATTGTTTTGTTCTCCTAAGTTTTCTTTTCATTTTTACAGCGGAAATCTCTAGAATTCTCTACTGTTGCGTAGGAAATCTGAGAGGCAGGGTGGTTTCAGATATATAAACCAACTGAAGCTCCATTTTATTTGCTTTGCATTCTTTTCAATAAATATAAGATTATCAAAGCATCTAATCTGATTGAAACCCTGTTATTTTTTTCCTTTGAGGTTTGCTTTTCTTTTCATTTTTAAAGCTGCGCCGAAGGCTCAGAACATTCAATGTAAAAATAGTCCTATTTTGAGTTATTCACTGGACTATTTATCTGGTATGTTATCATCACATAAGCCATTGTAGATGAATGTTGGATAATTTGTTTCCCTTAAATCTTACATGATTTGAATTTTAACCCATCTCTCATGTCAATCATGAAATTCTGTACATGATGAATGAAGTCAGAACTCTTCTGCAGTCCCTGTCTTCTGTATTCTGTAATGATAAAATCAGTCTCCTTATAGAGTATGAGGGGGGGTTATGGCTTTAAGCAGTTAGGGTTTTGTCCATTTGGGGCTTTTCTCCATTAAAATTAGCTTTGACCATGGATCTGTGGGCAAAACAAAACCAGAAAAACGAGAAGCCATTTTCGGAAAAACAGGGTACATTTCAGAAAGTCAAGATCCATATCCTTCTACATGGGATCCACCTCCATGACAGATCCAAGAAGTTCAGGATCCAGACCCGCCGATCCTGCATGCAGGGGCAGTTAATCTGATTGCATAGATAACTTGGGGTTTAAAATACAAATATCTGGACCTACATGGTAGAATGAGAATAAAGTACAAATATAAACGCTGTTTTAATCCAAAATAATTCATATGAGGATTTTCGGGTTTAAAAATGAAAATGAAAAATGAATTTTCAACACCTTTTATGTGGTTGGTTGCCTTGTTCTGTTTCATTGCGCTGATAATTGCGACGCCCGTCATTCCACAGCCTCAGGAGTATCACAATTTTGCAGACCAACGCAACTTTTTCGGTATGTTGTTACTTTTTCTTCACTCATATACATACACACGCAACAGAATACATGAAATTATTGCAACTTTTCGACTCTGACAACAATTCAAAAACTTACATGGTCTTTCTGGAGTGCTTTTAGGTTGGAAATCTCTATTGGGTAGGGTTTTGGTTGGAATTCTTTATGAATATGCTTTAAGCATTTATCCCCCTTTTTATTGAAATCACAATAATAAGAAAGTGTCTGCTTTTATTAATTTATACTTCGCTGCTTCTATTGTGTGCTCAGATTATATGAATCTATCAAACAGTATATTTAGGCTAGTCACATTGTTTTCAATGTTGCTTCCTGATTTAAAATCTGTAACTGATGCCGTAAAAATGCGTTCCAGTGATTTAGCCGGTAGTTATATGATCTTTTGACTAAAATTTCATTTGCATAGAATTTCACGTTACTTATATTCCAGAGCTTTTTGTTTTCTTTTTAAGAAATATATTTAGGATTTCTTATTAAAAATCTTGTTGAAAATATTCAAGCATGAGTCCCTCCGGGTTCTTACTGGCTAAATAAAATAAAATATTTTTTCTCGTAAAGAAATTTTATCTATTGATCAAAATTCGTGGAATTAAGCTCACGATTAAAAATGTGCGAAGATTCGAGGACAATTTTCGTCAATGCTGAAATACTAAGGCTTAGGAATAAGAATTTTCATTGAAGTTGATAAATTGGAAAGAACTTTAGGGTTTAATTTCATCATAATTTAGTTTATTGACGGATTTGATCATAAGAATGTCACTTGTATTGGCCTGGCTCGCCAAACATGCTTCGTAAGTTGCCTGATTGCTTTATTCTAGCTGAATTATAATTGGAATCCTGATTAGTTATTTACATACATCCTGCAACCAAAGTGTTCTGTTGTCCAACCAAACAAATAACCAAGATAAGCGAAAGCAGGAAAGATTAATGGTAAACCAGGTATGTTTTGTTGTCTACCAAGGTCATATTACAGAAGGGATTAATGGTAAATAGTCAAAATAAGCTGAAATACTAAATGAATTACTGATGTAGAGTATGTCTTCATAGTTGTAGTCCTAAATATCACAGACAAGTCCTAAATATCACAGACAATAAAGATCTGGAAGTCAGTCATTAGGAAATTGTGTTGGACTGCTGCGATAGCTCCTCGAAAATTGATCAAGTAATTACTGTGAGGACAAACCTCCATTTATGAATTTTTCCTACCTTGAATTTGATTGGGCACTGCTGGCTTAGTGAGGGAATATCTACTCAGGAGAGCGAAATCTCCAGGTAAGTAACTATTGATGGAAAAATAATTAGTTGCTTACAAGGCTGAAGATCACTGCAAGGGTTATCCATACCAATGAAGTTCTTATGTCAATATTCCTGGAGGTCAGGGTCATCAAATTCAATCATGGTCACTGTTAACACATGTCTGTCCTTGAAGAAAGATGTCATAATGCAAGAGTTACTTCCAGATTGCTGTCTTTTCAAGTCCAGTCACAATCAATATAACTGATATCAGGATGCACATCACAATATCATTGTCATGCTGCTATCATCTCGGATATATTGTAAGAATCTTCCTTAATAAACATGTCGCAAAACATCGTTATCATAGTTTCTTTAGTGTAAGTCACCAGCATCAAGTTAACAATTTCTATAGCTTTGCTAGACATCTATTCTAATGGCTTAGAAGCTGCCCATTTAAATGCTCTTTGCAATTTCATGGTTGACAGTTTTATTATTTATATATATTTTTTTTGCTAAGTTTATTTTCTGGAGGATATCTTTTGCTTTGGTATACATTCATAGACATTGAGTAAATATATATGGCTCAAGGAAGAGTGAGTTTTTAAACAAGTGACTGAAGTAGCCGCTGTTTTTTTTTGACAAAGCATTGGACATTCTGCCAAGGGTTATGAAGGTTTCATATTGCTTTTCCAGGACATGGAATATTTCAGGAATCACTTATCTTGATTTCTCTTCAAAATCCCACTGTAAATTATGCCAAGTGAAATACAATAGCTCATATAATTTGGATTCTTAGTCTTGAAATCTCCCTCAGTAAATTCTATGATGCATTTAAAAATGGTGGCCTTTTATCTGGGAGAGACTAGATAGTCACCTAATGCTGCAATGAAATTGATTGTTTCAATGCATTCAGAGACTGTTTCTAAACTTAAATCATATAAGATACTTGGGTATTTATATTTTCAATGATCAGTATCGTGTTTTGAGAGAGATAAGATTACAATCTTTTAATATTCTGCTATAATACTTCAAAAGCATCTACATTTCTCAGGAATCGGCCTCATACGATGAGAGAGGTTGGGCAACTGATGTCCCATAATATGTTTTGATTTATTGCTCTTACAGTGTGGGGTGGAGATATCTACCAATGAAAGAATCGCTACTGCATAGAATCAATGAAAGAGATTCAGAACAAATTTTTGGGCTTTCTTTGGTGCCCTTTTCCATCCAATCTTGCTGTAACAGAATTAGCAGAGCACCTGGTGAACGAGCCTTTATTAGGCTATCTCCTCACTTGAATTAAAAGGCTGACACTGAGGACACATCTAAATGAAATTCTGACGAGAAACATATCATAAGAAATGAAAAATGTAAATGCAAATTAACATGATGAGAATGACGCATGCCTTTCAGCAAAGCATATCTTTTATCTTCAGCAGATTAGCATTTTTCAACCCTTCTAACCATTTAATATATTATAATTAAACTTCAGCATGAATTAGTTATCTTTTCAGATATAATTATTTGAATTACGCATATTACATGGAGAATGCCATAACGATGTGGATAACCATAGAAAAACTTGAAACTGTGCAGCAAAGTCTACAATATTTAGCCACGAGTCATTTCCACTCATTCTCACTCAGTCAGAACTTGCAGTTTCAATCTCTAATTTTTCTGAGCACTTGAAAATGAATAAGGACAAGCTTGCGTGTTAAATAACATGATGCCTCTAAACATCTTTGATCCACCACTTGCTTTTAAAGTGCCTCTTCCTATAACCTACAGATCAAGCTAGATGAATGAGCAAGTGGGGTCTTAGTTGGGTATTTGTGACCATGGTGCTTGGTTGGCACTAACTAGTTGTGTTTCACAGTTTTTAGTTGAGTTGTCTTGGTGTATTCCCGAGGATGAAAACAAATGAGTAAGAATTTTTGCACTAGTCAAACATGGATACTAGTCAATTATTATCTTCATGTTTTTCAGATTTTACGCCACAGTATTCCAAACTAGGTTAACCAGGAGTGGGATTATTTTATTGGCTCTCTGATTGTCTCGGTTTAAGCAGTATCTTTTATAGGTATAATTCATAACATTTCTTGAACCTCTGAAGGCTTCATATATAGTGATCATTTTTATCTATCATTTTTATTCATTAACTGCAAATGTTAATTTTAGATTTGAATTTCTTTCTTGTTGTTTTGGTACTGCTACTTATTACGAAGCTTCCTTTCTTTTGGAAGTGATATATTGTGTGGGGTGGCTATCTCAGTTTAGTTGATTATATTTGAAAATCACTTTAAATTTGTTATATTCTATCCCTTGAGTGCTGTTGTTCCAGGTAATTTGTGATACAATATCTAATGTTGTTGCTATTTAGCGTGTTTAATCTGCCATTGCCAACATAGTAGCTGAATAACAATGAAAGTTGTTATTCTATCGTCCAAATAGTCTTTTACATACAATGGCTTTCTTTATATGGGCATAGAAAATAGGAGTGGCATGTTTTGTTTTGATATATCTTGTAGTTAATTTCTTAATCACTAACTTATTCATGTGTTATCCTCCACTCAAGCAAAGCCCAATGAGGCAGTGGACAAAGAAATTGGGCTGAGAAGAGCTTCATCATTATTGTTTAACATTAAGTGACATTATCATAATGGATACTTCTTGTATTAGTCATCATAGTCCTCGTACATGCTTGATCATGGAAATTCCATTTATATTATTATTATTGACACCAAAGCCTCATCTATGTGTTCAACTTGACAATTTCTATCTCATCTTGATTTTGAAATTGTAATTCATTAACAGACTTGGCTATTGCTTGTCTATATTCATGTAGGTTCATTGAGTCATTCTGATTAGTAGCTTTATAAATTACATTGTATTCATGAACCAACATCTCATCCTGAACAAATCCTGTTGATAACACATCTATTGGGTGAATCTTTCTGCACATAGATGAATCTTTTTACAGTTAGTTATACGTCCACATCTATATTTTATTCCGCGATTGCGCTCAGCGTTTGATAATCCATTTACATCAATGGGGTACACTCATTTCATTGTCGGTTAATTCTGCGGGTCTAGTACTGCATTGCTTTTTCAGATTTTGGACACCGGAGGTGCAGCTGATCGAGCTATATACAAAGCTATATAACAAGTCTATAAATTTGTAAGTGTATATCACAAGATTGCAGGTGTCTGAATGTTTCAAATCACAATATGAGGTTGATCAGTATGGACAGATTTCTCGACAAACTTACAATTTTCTATCTTAGGTAGGGAATTTTATGCCTAATTGTATTGTAATTTAAGGGATTTGACCTGGTGTTGCCTTCGCGGGTGCGCTTGCAGGCAGACCATATAATTAATAAAACGATTATTTTATTGGGGAGGCATGACCTTCCTCGTCATCCGATCCGGTTCTGGGTCGGTTGGCAATGTCTTTTCTTTTTGGTGTGGAATATTTTATGCTTGATTCATAAATTTTATGACTAAACATCAATACAACTTTTATACTGTGACATGAAATAGTAACTAAATGTGAGGAAAATGTCACTTTAGTTTTACTTTGCTTGGTCATACGACTTTGTTCAAAGCATATAATAAATCATCCGATAGTGCTAGTTTTTCTTCATAAAAAGGTTTACGTGGGTTATCCAGAAAGCTCCACTATGTAATTATGTTGTCCAGTCATAAGGACTATTCATGACCAGTTTCTTCATGGGCCTTAACTGGTTAAAAGACATCCACTTTGTAGATAATATACTTTCCACAGGATTGATGCTAATCTTGCACTAGGAAAAAGATTCTTTAGTCACGAGACTCGAAGCACTTCTTTGACTTTTGGTGGATATTGAACCACATCTCCGTGATTGATAGAATCTAGATCATTAGTACTCCCTTTCTTGCATTCAATGATCATTTGAAAGGTGAATTAAGGGAGGGATTGGATTACCTAGTGACTCACATCACATTGCAGTTTTTCTTTAATTAGCTATCCAATCTTGTATCTAAGGACAGATATATTCTTAGCAATAAGCTACAACAATTGGATTCTTGATAGCAGAATAATGTTAGTATAACTTAATGTCTGGTGCATTCATTAGCTCCTCATTGCTTTTCTCCTGCATCATTATAGACATCAAATTCTTTGACCACTATAATAATTCGCCTTCATGGAGTACCACGCAAGATAATATCTGATAGATACACACGTTTTACTTCCAGATTTTGGAAAAGTATATTACAATCTATGGGAACACAACTAAATTTCAGTACAGCATATCACCCAGAGACAGATGGTCAAACAGAAAGAGTAAACCAAGTGTTGGAGGACATGTTAAGAATGTATGTCATGGATCAACAAAGCCAATGGGAGAAATACCTTCCCTTAGCAGAATTTTCTTACAACAACAGTTACCACAGTTCAATACAGGCAGCGCCCTTCGAAATCCTGTATGGAAGACCGTGTCATACTATGTTAAGTTGGGATCGATTAGAGGACTGAGTCATGTTGGGACCCGAAATGCTCCAAGAAATGGAAGAACAGATGGCCACAGTTAAGCAGAGACTAAAAGAAGCCAGGGATCGCCAAAAAAAAGTTATGCTGATACAAAGAGAATTGATAGAAACTTTCAGGAAGGAAGCCAAGTTTTCATTATAATCAAACCCTTTAAAAGTTCCTTTAGGATGGGTAAGGGAACAAAGCTATCACCTAGATTTGTTGGGCCATTCACGATCCTAGAGAGAATTGGACCAGTTGCTTACAAGCTCGAGCTGTCATCCCATCTAAGAAAGATGCATAATGTGTTTCATGTTTCTATGCTTAGAAAATATATACCCGACCCATCCCATGTTTTGAAATTTGACAATTGTAGGTTTCCAAGGATGGAGCCCTTCAAGCCAAACCATTCTGTATACTGGACCACCGGGTTCATCGACTCAGGAACCGTGAGTTTGAGCAACTCAAGGTCCAATGGGACCAATATAGCCCGGGGTCAGCTACCTGGGAAAATGCAGCTATTATTTTTCAAAAATTTCCTTATTTACTTTATTAAAATATGTGTTGAATAATGCTCCTTAGCTAAGACAGATACTTTATGGAGAATCTAAATGACGTTTTATGATTATGACGTTATGCCAAGATATATTGACATATTTGTTTACTACATGATTATAGGTAATTGATGTTGATGTTATAACTTATGATGATAGCATGTATTATTCATAATGTTACGATTAACTATGATGAATGTTCTCATGATGACATGCAAAATTTGGTATATGGATAAATTTCTATGATATGCATTGGTTGTATGTTGGAGTATAATGATTGACAGGACTCTACATTGGACCGAGAGGTCCGGTTTATTTGATGATCTCGTGCGAGCCCATACGCACGAGGGAGAATAAGTAACATCATATGGGCTGGGGACAGACTCAATCAACACTACATATGCCAGTGATTCCTTTGTCTTGTGTATAGCTCTTGATGGATAGCTCTTGAAGAGCTATGGGACCATCTTGAGAAGGCCAAGTGCCTGATGATTTTGGGCTTGGTGCCTGATGATTCCAGGCTTGGTGCCTGATGTTCTAGGCTTGGTGCCTGATGTTCCAGGCTAGGTGCCTGTTATTGGATTGGGATGCCGAAGTCTGGAAGGGATGTAAATGACTTCGATGCCTACGACTGTGCGCCTTAGTAGTTGTGGAGGGAGTGGGCCAGCCTGCGAGATGCCCGTGGTCATTGAGTACCGGACTGGATGCCTGCCTTGGGGCAGATGAGGTCTGAGTCAGGCGCGAGCCTTGGGGGCCAACCTTGGACTAGGATACAGACCGGGTCAGGCCTAGCCTGGTGCCGAAAGTGGGAAAAAGGACAGAGATTCCTTGAGATTTCTCGGGGTGTTGGGGATTTTCGATGCCTGCTGGTTATACTAGTTCAGCAGAGGGTGTTGGCAACATGAAGAAATAAAAATAATAAAAAATAATAAAAAAAAACTTAACTTCGGGACGAAGTTCCTTAAAGTGGGAGAGTATGTAACATCCCTCCCTTAAT